>JBAKBP010026155.1:0-32166 GCA_037953745.1 Lithodes maja
GTTTTTCCTACACCGAGAAATGACTCTCCGGCTGTCATTTCTCGAAGACTTCTTCTAGCCGGAGACATTGAGAGCAACCCAGGATCCACGTACACATACATATGTCCAACTTGCTCAAAACCCATCACTTCGAGTCGCCACACTAAGGGTTCAGTTCTCTGCAATTCATGCAGGACCTGGACCCACTTCACCTGTACAACACTTGCCTCCAAGAAACACTACACGAACACCTGGACCTGTTCCTCATGCCCCTCCCTCTCCCAGTCAAATCCCTCGCCTAAAACCCGTCCACCTCTCCTCCCCAACCCACCTAGCCTTCCCATATCATCCACTCCCCCCCCTAAAACCCGTCCACCTCTCCTCCCTAACCCACCTAACCTTCCCATACTATCCACATCCTCAACTCAACACACCATACCCCATCCTAATCCATCCCAACCCCCATCTCCTGCTCCCCAATCCCCACCCCCACCTCACCCATCCCAACCTCCAGCCCCTCCCTCACCCCCACCCCATCCTCGTGCAGCAGCACCCAACATACATCGTGCACATAACATTAACATTCTCCAATTGAACATAGATGGCATTAACACAAAGAAACACGAACTCTCACACTTCATCAAACAACACAACATACACATTGCCATCTTACAAGAAACAAAACTCCGCACATCACAAAAAACACCCACATTTCATAATTTCACCACCATCAGACAAGACCGGGCTGTCGGCGGGGGCGGTGGACTCATCACCCTGGTACACAATGAAATATCATACATAGTAACCAGTGTACAAACCAAATCCCTCCTCCCCCCAAATGATAACACAACAGAAATACAATCAATTAAAATACGCACTGGCAACAAATCCAACATAACCATCATAAACACATACATCCCTCCCCAAACATCCCCTACAGTACCAAATGAATACAGACCACACTTACAACACATCACAAACATCCCACACATCAGCCTGGGTGGTGACTTCAACGCCAAGACGTCGGCCTGGTTTGTCGACAACCCTGACACAGACAGAGGGCTGGTACTACAAAACCAAACAGATAACCTCATCATCCTTAACGACATCCATCAACATACCCATATTCCTCACCAAGCCCTCTATAACCCATCATCTCCAGACATCACCTTTTGCTCCCCAGAACTCGCCCCCACAACTTCCTGGAGGGTGGTCAGAACCTTAGGCTCTGACCACCTCCCGATCATTATCACCACCAAAACCAGACTCACCCCAGCTAGCCACAAACACACATACACCAATTATAAAAGAGCTAACTGGGAAGCATTTACAAATGAGACCGAACAACACTTCACAACTCTAAACAGTACACCCATCACTAACATCAACAATGCTGTACACATACTCAATACAACTATCCAAAACGCTGACAAGAAACACATTCCAAGAGGTAACAGAAAAAGACACAACCCCAACTTCACACCAGAAATTCAAAACCTCATCAGACAACGCGACACACTGAAACACTCCCCAGCACCCCACACACAAGACATCACACAACAAATTCAAGCACTCAACACCCAAACTAACAACAAAATACAAGAACAACAAAAACTAAATTGGAATAACTTCCTACAAACACTTGATCACAAAACAAACCCCAAAAAACTCTACAAAACACTAAACAGCATCACACTTTCCAACAGCAACACAACACAATCACATGCTGCAATCACAACAACAGACTCTACTCCTTCATGTAAACAACAAGCAAACACTCTCATCAATCACTTCTCACATGTCAGCCACCTAAAACCTCACAAAGACGACCGACGTGTCATCCGACGTAAGAGACAATTCCCCACAGACCCTGACTATACACCCTTCACCAATCACCAGACAAAGCATATCATCAACAATCTCAAGCACTCACCCGCCTGTGGCCTAGACAACATAAGCAACATACACCTCAGACACCTGGGACCACAAGGCATACAAACACTCACTAACATATCAAACTACAGCTATTCACACAACACAATACCAGACATTTGGAAGCATGGTATCATCATCACATTCCCCAAACCCAACAAAGACCCCACGCTACCCTCCTCGCACTGCCCCATTACACTCCTTTGCTCCCCCTCCAAAGTCATGGAATGCCTAGTATTACAACTAATTACACCCGACCTACCCCTAGCTCCAACACAACATGGCTTTAGGCCACTGCACTCCACAAACACTCTTCTCACAGACCTTACACAACGAGCTTTTGACGGCATCAACTCAGCTAGATCACCACACAGATCACTATTAGCCACACTCGACATTAGTAAAGCCTTCGATGCCATCCCACGCCACAACCTAACAAACAAAATCTACAACACAAACATGCACAACAACACAAAAAGGTGGCTGGCCAACTTCCTAGCAGGCAGATGTGCACCCGTATCTTTTGCCGGTCAGTCATCTAAAATCAGAAACTTTCCAAACGGAGTCCCACAAGGATCCGTCCTATCGCCCGCACTCTTCAATCTGTACATGCACGATATAACTACACCCAATACTCCCCAAATAAACTTAGCCTCCTATGCAGATGACATAACACTCACATGCACACACCATGACCCAAGAAGAGCAACAGATCTCCTTCAACCCTATCTCAACACACTACATGGCTGGTGCACTACAAACAGACTTAATCTAGCCCCAGCCAAATCCACCGCAACCCTGCTCACAAGCTGGACAGGTGAACACGAATACATCCCTCAACTCACCATAAACAACACACCCCTAACACATACACACACACCCAAAATCCTAGGAGTAACATATGATACTCATATGACATTGAAACAGCACACCACAAGCATTAAAAAGAAACTGACACCAAGACTTAACGCCCTCAGGTCACTTGCTCACACAAAATTTGGACACAACAAAGAAACTACCACCACAGTATATAAACAATACATAAGATCAGTAATGGAATACGCAAGCCCAGCCTGGGCTTCTAACCTAGCTGAAACACATCATAAGACCTTACAGACTATTCAAAACAAAGCCCTGAAGATCATTACAGGCTGCACAGCTACTACACCCACAGATCATCTACATCAAGAAACAAAAATCCTCAAAGTCAAAGACCATCTGGACATGAGAGGCACTCAATTCCTGGCAGCAGCCTCCACGAACCAAGACCACCCACTAAACTACATGGCAACACACCCACAGACACCAAGAAATATCAAAACAACACCCAGCACACGGTATCACACACAATTATTGTCCTCTCTCCCTCCCTGCCCACCCCGAACCAACTTCCAGAAGCACATCCATACTCATATCTCTCGCCAATCCATCCACTCACTCACAGACAACACGCAGCTGCATGCACGACCTCCCGAAATCCATCCTTCCGAATCCTCCCTCCCTCGCGAGGACAGAGTCCACCTGGCCAGGCTGAGATGCGGACACCATCCAGCTCTCCTGAGCTATCAGAAGAGACTGGATGACTCCGTTGTCGACGCCTGCCCGGGATGTAACACAGCACCCCATACCATTAAACACATCATAGAAGACTGCATTTCACACAACCACTTACGCCAACAACACAACCTACACTCAATGAGAGCTCTGTGGGAAAGCCCGATCGTGGCCATGGCCTTCCTCAGGGACTCGGGGCTGTTCGGCCAGGCAGCTTAGGGAACAACAACAACAACAACAACAACATCTTAACATCTGAAAACTAATGGGGCTAAACATGAGGGAGAAAGTGGTCCAGAAAACCGGCCCATCCCCCCTTAATATTGTCAGACTGTGCGTCCTTCTGTCTGGAAACCAATATTACAAGCAGTGAGACAAAGCTAACCACTCTTTCCAGACCATTGATCATCGCACTGACTAATGGCGGGTATCACACGAGCGCTTTTTTCCTCAACATTTATCCTCAACACTGGTCTGGCAGCTTATGAGGTAAACATGTATAATATTTCTGTCATCTACATTCATCCACCATCAGTCTAGTTTCCGATACCAGTGCAAAATATTCCAAAACGGTTGCCCGAAGTTTGTTGATAATCGAATGTTGACTATAAAGGAGCTCGTGTGATACCGGCTTAAAAGCCTGACCAGAAGAGAGTAGGGATCCTGTAGTAAAAGAGACCAACTTCGTTTTTCTTCCGACACCATTTTGGCACTCTAATTTTAAGAATAAAAACATAAAACTAAAAAACATATAAATAACGGGGTGTAGGTATATTTTGGAATCATGTAGGCTTTAAATTAGAAACAAAAACAACTAATCGTCATGCGCTGCTTTCGCCGAATGTTTATCAAGACTGCGGATATGTTTAACCACCTCACAATCTAATTGCATATGTCTTTCCTGTTTTCGGGCTATTATTAGGCGATTTTATTTAGATTAGGAATGGTATATGAAAGTCAGAGGGTTAATGGAGACTCGGTGAAGATGGTGGGAGAGGAGGAGGAGGAGAAGGAGGAAGACGAATACAAAGGAATACAAAGGAGAACAAACTGCAACAGACTTATTGGTCTTTACGGGGCAATTTGGATATCTAAAACTATTAATCTACTGACTACGAGGTAGAGAAAAGGATAACAAAGAAGAAGGCTCCTCCCCACCCACCACTTGTAATGTAAGCTAACTCTCTTACTACAATTCTGAAAGGGAACAGATGTATGAATATCAATATAAATAGCGGTATGCGTTGACACTTCGTTGCACGTTATTCTGAAAGAAACTGTTAATAGGGGGAGGAGGAGAAGGAGGAGGAGGAGGAGGAAACAGCCTGATGATGGATGGAGCGGCTGGAGAGTGGGGTGAGGAGAGAGAGAGAGAGAGAGCGAGGAAAGAGGAGAGAGAGTGATATTTCTTGCTGGCCCCACTTCGCCAGAATGACTACCAACTCATCACTTTTAATAGCCACCACCGACGCGCACAGACAGGCTTCATAAAAACCCACGTTAGCTCAGAAGACTTGCCCACACGCACGTCAACCAGACATGCTATTAAGTACAAAGGAGTACAAAGGAAACCAAGCAACAACAGGTCTAGTGACCTTTCTAGGCTGCTTGTCCTCCAAAACACTGAGGATCAAGTGTCCAAACAGTGGTTTAGAGTGGGTAAGGGAACATTGGAAAGGGAAATACTGCCCTGGAACTAATGTCCATGGCAAGATTAGGAAGTTAGTAGGGGACAGATGGGTTAGTTACTGAGGGGGGGATAAAATAAAGTTATTCAATTACAAACGCAGTCAGTCGCGGGTTTGATGCAAGATATTTGTCTAGGTAAAGTTTAAAAGAATCAACGGTGCTGCAGTCTATAACGTCTCGGGGAAGCCCATTCCACAAGTTGACAACTCGATTGAAGAAGAAATTCTTAGATTCATTGTTGACTCGGTTTTAGGTTACTCGATATTATTACTCCCAGATCGGTTTCTGTCTACACTCTTAAGCTCAGTGCCATTCATCGAATAGTTTGCTTTCTCATTTTGGTATCCGATATGTAGTACTTTACATTTATCCGCATTGAAACTCATTTGACAAATTTGCGCCCAACGTGACAACTTACCTAGATTGTGTAGCATATCGTCAACTTGTTCTTTTGAGAGTACGCTATTTGCAATTTTTGTATCGTCAGCAAACTTTGAGATTGTACAGGTGATACCCTCATCTATTTCGTTGATGTAAATTAGAAAGATAATTGGACCTAGTACCGATCCCTGGGGTACCCCGCTACATACATTGGTCCATTTAGATGCCTTACCGTTTATTACTACTCTAGATGGCCGTATTGAGTTGTTCATTTATATGTGTGTTTATATATAGGTTTAGTTTCCTTCCTAGACATCCATCAAGCTTTAAAAAAATAAAAATAAACAAAAAATAAAATCTTCCTTCAAGATGAATTTGTACATTTTTGGTAGACAAATTTACCGGCCAAAGGCCGGTTCCTCTTAAATTACAGACTAGCTATCGCTTGCCAGGATAGAAATCAACATGGCACACAAGGTCTTAAATTTGACAGAGATGGGGCCAAATAGTTCCTAACATCGCTAATCTAATAGGGTAAACGTCTTAAAATCTTAAAATCAACGGGGTTAAACATGAGAAAGAAAGGGGTTCAGAAAAAAATATTCCTCAAGTGGAAATATCCCCTTGAGGCCCATCCCCGCACGAGGCATCTCCCTGTTTATCCAATCTTACATCTTCTGCGGGACCTACTATACATAATAATGATAAAAGTCTGTTTTCCTAGCATTCATCCCTACACATTTATATTTCGTGTTTTTCTGGTAAGTATGCAATTCCTTCACTGTTTACAGGGGAAATGGTTAGTTTGTCTTTCCCTTCAGCCCCCCTCCCCCCTCCCCCCCATTCCCCCTCATGCTTAGCCCCATTAGTTTTCAGATTGTATAACATTCGGCTCATTACTTTGGTGATTTTGAGACCTTTCAGCCCATTTTTTATTTCAATAGTATGACCTTTCGTGTCATTTAGGTGTCGATTTGTTTTCCTGGCGAGCGAAAGCGAGCCTGTAATTTATTATAAATGTTAAGGATAATTTGTAACCCCTTCAGTACCATGACGCCTTTTTACTTTTTATTCTGGCTAAAATTAGATGGATTTATGCAGTTCAAGAAGAACCTATGTTCCTAAGAGGGTTTATTGAGATCACATTTGCCCATTTGAGTCGCACAGGTAGATTCCAACGTAAAGACAATCGTCTAATGGTAACCAGAATAAGCCGCTGTCACACGAGCGCTTTTTCCGGCAATTTTCCATGAGCAAGTTTTGTTCTTGTATTATATCGGGACATTTTCGCACTGGTATCGGTAATTAGAGTGAAGGTAGATTATGTTTGTGACGCCTGCAGCTTAGCAGAACGCCATGTGGGCTCAGCCGCTCGCTTGGCCAGTCGCTAACACTCGCCAGGGCAATGTATTTGGCTACAGTCTATCTACAATGTTGTACTTTCTTTCTTGTGAATCGTCATGTCACAGGCAGTATAGAAGTGGTCATTGTTTTCGCCTGTGACAAGGGATTATATTTTATATCATCAGTTATAAGTTTAATGTATAAGACTGAATGATACAGCTAGAGAGTGTGAGTGAGTAAGTGCAGGAGGCAGAGGGTAGTGTGTGTAGTGTCACACGTTGTCTCGGTGACGTCGTGCCACGGCCGGGCCCTCTGAGTGGCTGGCCGCCTAACCACGCTCCTGCCGCGTCAGGAAGTGGTCCCCCCGCACTCCCTGCTGCCTTTGTGTCTTCCTTGCTCAGAGCTTGCCTGACCAGCATACCCTTCACACCTCCCTTGCCACCTGTCCCCGACTTCTACCTATAGAACACTTTCTCTCTCTCTCAACTTCTTACCTCTCATTCTTCCAATCTATTTAACATCATAACTCCCCTTTGGTTTTGCTCGATTTCATACATCGGCCATCGTATTATATGCTGAAGCTCTCAGATATTCCATGTTTAGTTAGACATTTTGGAGGGGTTAACATTTTGTCTGTAGAGGTTCGACACACTCGCGGTGTCTCCCTACCTAGTTCTTGGTTGTCTGCTGGGCTATTTAATGCTAGACTGGGGTAGGGCTACTGGTGTTGTGATTTCCGGTGTGTATCAGGTTTTGTTGAACTTGTACAATCGCAACGGATACGTGGGAAGCCTAGGTTGTCTTTCTGACTGTGTACCTTGTGAGTTTAGCACTGTGTTGCGAGTGAGGGCTTTTGCCTCTGCCACCCAACACTGTGCTAACTCGTTTTGTTTTGACTTTGAGAGGGTCGCCAGGAGAGAACCAGATACTAGCGATCTGGATCTCTCAAGAGAGCACCCCGCCATTTAACGTAATTTGGCCGTACAGTCTTAAGGACCTCGCTAGGCTACGAGCCGCTTGCTCAGCCATTGTTTCCTAGCCTACTACATCCCAGCTGGACTTTATTTGCCTAGCAGACACCCGATTAGGATTATAAACTCTTATGTTATGTATGCAGCATTTTTATTCACGTTGATTGTAAGCCTTGGTTGTTGTTGAATTGCACAACCCGAGCAGGCTTTTGCGTTGCCTGAGGAAGTACTTCATTTGTTGTTGGAGATAATACTATTGCGTATTTATCATTATTCCCGTACCAGTTAACACTGTATGTCCCTACACTTGTCATATCTTGTTCCTGCTTTATATAACAATTCAAAATCCGATTCGATCATCTTAAGCAGCATCAGACTTTCTTCAAAAGATTCCCGTTCGATGCTTTAGGACTTTCATTCACTTTCTTTAATATAGGAGTGACAGTTTATTATTGTTTAGAGTAACTTTAATTATACCTTCTTCTTGTTCGCATTAAAGGCCGCGTCATACAGAACTCGAATCCACCAGAACCCACCGGAATTAATTCAAAAATTCAAATTTTAGCCACTTCTTCCCCATTCTGGTCTATTCTTGTACGTGTTCTGGTTAGATTCTGGTCTATTCTTGTGTTTCGAGTGATGTTCTAGTCGTCACTCGATTGATCGAGTGAGTGAGCAAAAAGTTAGTGCATGCGTTAACTTTCTACGATTTATCGAGTGAAAAAACCATTAAAAATTATCGAGTTACATTCTAGTCGTATCCTGGTCGCATTCGAGTCGCATTCTACCTATTCTGGTCATGTTCTGATGTAATTTTTATAGTCGATGCCGACTCGAATTACTTGAATGTAACTCGATGCTACTCGATAATGACCGGAAGTCAACTGGATGACAAGTTGATTTTTCCACTTTAAAATTGAATGTAATGGAATGAGAGTTGAATATAACTCGAATTAAGAAGAATACAACTGGATGCCGACTAGAATATGACTGGTAGATGACTGCATACTTGCCTGATGTATCGAGTGTACACTGGATGTCGACTCGAACATGGCTAGATGTACTAGAATACAAGTGGAATCCAACTAGAAGGTAACTGGAATACAACCAGAATATAACTCGACTAGGTGCGGCCCCAAATATATAACGGATTGAAAAAATAAATAAAAATAATAATAAATCAAATCAAATATAAAATCGGCCCTATACGAGGCCATTGTATATTTTCAAGTAGTACCTGGAATCAAACTTACTTATCTAACTCTCCACACCTTAACTCCGGCTTCCCCTCAGTTGTGTCTACCAATGAAAAGTGTTCTTCCTTCACCCCAGCTGTGTGAGTTAAGGGGGTAGGGTTACTTTTTGGTCTATTTTTTATTTAGCCTATAAATATTTTATTGTTTTTACTTTGTTCCTAGACATCCATCAAAGCTTAAAAAACACTCAATTCGAGATTAATTTGTACATTTTTCAGTAGAAAAGTGTCCCAGCCGATGGCCAGTTCCTCCTAAAGTTACAGGCTCGCTATCGCTCGCCAAGAAATAAACCTATGCCTAAATGGCACGAAAGGTCTTAATATTAACAAAGAAATAGGGCAATTTTTTTTATAACCGCCAAACTAATGGAATGAACGTCATAACATCTCAAAAACTAATGGGGCTAAACATGAGGGAGAAGGGGGTCCAGAAAAACCCTATCTTCACCCCCCCCCCCCCTCCCCTCGTGTACGTGTATGTGTGTATGTGATTGAAAGTGCTTATGTTGCCGTGGTGAGTGCCCTGTTACTACTGGTGTGCCTGTGAACCAATCCTCCCTTTATATACTCAAAGGTTCCTCATCGCGTCACCTTCTGCCTATTCGAGTCACGTTCCACTTACGTTCGAGTTACGTTCAACTTAGTTCCACTTACGTTCGACTTAACTTCATGTAATTCTGGTCATGATATACTGACATTCCGGTCTCATTCTGGTCATTCGAGTTGCATTCGACTTGGGATCGAATAGTCTTCTTTCCACATCCGGTTTCCTGCGAGTCACTTACTGGTTAACATCGACTCATATTTGGGTTACATTCGAGTCCATCGAGTTACGTTCGAGTTACATTCCGGTCATTGACGGATCGCATTCTACTCTGAAGTCACACTCGATTAAGGCCGCGTAATTCTCGTCAATTCCGGTGAAAAGTTCGATTCCAGTGGGTTCCGGTGGATTCGAGTTCTGTATGACGCGGCCTTAAATCATTCCAGTGATTTAATAAAGCTCTCTATCCTTTTCCTTGTATACATTATTAACGTAATTGTATGTTGTTGTGATCAGGCTGTATCAGAGATCATCAGCCTGTAGTAGTAGTGCATTTATACCGACTTATAGGAGTCCCCCTCTATCGCAGATTTAACTCAGGAGGGTATAGGTGTTTTTGTGCGCCGGCATTATAAGTTCGAGGGTTGGATCTAGTGTTACCGTTGTGACTGTGTGCCTTTCTAGTCCAATGATTAAGAGCCCTTGTTTTATACGTGTCCCGGTCGTAACATGTTAGGCGGCGGAATTATGATAAAGTGTGTTTTTTGTAGCAGGCAGACTGTAATTGCCCGTAAAAGTTGCTCGAAAAACGGTTCGTGTGACTCCGGTTTAAGATAAAAATTAGGTAATGGCGGTGAAGGTGTTGAAGTGTATTTCTGTAAACCGACTTCACAGGACCGCTCTATCCGGTAATTTATATGAGCAACTTTTTGCTCGTAATATGTTGATGCTCTTTTTAGGGGATATGTGCCGGTTTTTTGGGTCCCTTTTCTTCCTTATGTTTAGCCCCATTAATTTTCAGATTTGAAGATTCTTGCCCCATTAGTGTGCCGGAAATTTTTTTTTTGCCTCATTTCTTTGTCAATACTAAGACCTCTCGTGCATAGTTAGACGTCGATTTTTTTTCCTGGCAAACGATAGTGAGCCTATAATTTTTGAAAAACCGGCCTCCGGCCGGTTCAATTTTCTCCCGAAAAATTTAAAAATTAATCTACAAGGGGGATCTAATGGATGTTTTTTAAAGTCTGATGGAGGTCTAGGGAGGAAACTAGAACGATATATATATATATATATATATATATATACTGGTATATATATATGAAAAAAGTTAATCATCCCTCCTTAAATTGCAAACGTAGATTAGACTGAAGGTAGATTATGTTTGGTGGCTGATTTCTGATACAATTAATTCTTGAGGATGCCAGACTACAATTGCCCGTATTAATTGACGGAAAAAACGCTCGTGTAACACCGCCTTAACCCCTTTGGGATTATGACGCGTTTTGGCAGTTTATTCTTCCTATCATTAGACAATGTTATCCAGCTTATGAAGGATCTATGGGAATGAAAAGGGTACATGCTATCTCAACCAACCCTCTGATATAATTAGTTTTGTACAGCTTAGGAAGGATCCATGGGCATTAAAAGGTTACATACTACCTCAATCAACCCTCTTGACTTCCATATACCGTTCTTATTCTGCATAAAATCGTCTAATAATAGCCAGAAAACAGAAAATAAGTGCGTCATTGATCCTCAGAGGGTTAAGGGGGGACACTGTTTTTGTTTATCTTGCTCTCCTTTTCTCTCTTTCCCTGGCTTGTATCCATTCTGCCCCATTCAGCCAACTGTTTTAAGACGTTTATCCCCATCCAGGTGTCGATATCTTCCTGGCGAGCGATAGCGAGCCAGCATTGTATGGAGAAATCCGGCTTCGCCAGAGACATTTTTCAATCGAAAAATGTACAAATTTAGCTTGCTGTCAAACAAAAATATATATATGCTAGCTCGCTACCGCTCGCCAGGAAAATATTTGACACCTGGATGGGGGTAAACGTCTTAAAACAGTTGGCTGAATGGGACCGAATTGATACAAGCCAAAAAGAGAAGGAAAGAGAAAGAGAAAAAAAGCGAGGTGGGCTCCCTTAATAACAGTATTCAAAGAAGTTATTACTGACATTCGCCACTTTTAGGTGTCAAATTTCGTAACGAGCGATCGAAAGCCTGCAATTAGGGGAAACTGGCCTTCTAAAGGGAGATTTATTACGAAAAAATGAAAAAACAAAAACTAATAATAATAATAATAATAATATTAATAATAATAATAATAATAATAATAATAATAATAATAATAATGATAATAATAATAATAATGATAATAATAATAATAATAATAATAATAATTATAATAATAATAATGATAAAAATAAAACAAATATAGATAAACATAATAGTTCAAAGGAGGGTCTGGCAAGCAGTTTTATATCATTTTAGTATTGTTTATTTTATTATTTCTTTGTTTAGTTTAACGGGAGTCTAGGTGGCAAAATAACATTAATGACAAATATTCTTGGCATTTAAAGAAATATATCAAAACCCTTGATAATAATATTATTAATATTAGTAATAATGAGAATAGCAATACTAATTATAATAATACAAATTATAATAATAATAATAATAAAGTAGACGTGCCGTTTCGCCCAAAATAAAAACGGCATACCCAACTCTGCAATCGGTCACCACTCACCATCATCATTACCAGTCACTATCATCATTAATATCATCAGCACTACTACTATTATAATCATCACTACTACTCTCACCATATTTGATATATTTATATATAATATATACCAGTATATATTTTATCAAAGATCCCTCTTTATGAAGTATGGTAATTAATAATTACATTACCGACATTTAGTACGGAACTGTGATATTCATGAGCCAGTTATTAATCTTCGACTTGAACTGTTGTAGTAAGGATAAGTGTTTGCAGGTCAGTGTGCTGAACCAGGTGATTCCACAGTCTTGCGTACTTTGGTAAGTAGGAACGAAGGTAGTGTTATGTCCTAGCAAATGGAACACTGACCTGATGATACCTTGTGGATGCGGTTCTTGTTGCATATGATGTTGGTTGGGCAGGTTGTAGATGTAAGGCTGTTAGGTGCGGAGTGTGCATTTTTGGGGTTTTGTATGTTACACATAAACCTGCCACATCCCGACGCTTTTGTAGAGGCTGAAACCTGGGGGCATGATGTTCTTGTTCTTTGAGTTGGATCAAGTGTTCAGCTCTTTTCTGTATTTGGTCCAAAAGTTTCAAGTATGAGGTGGGACATGATGACCATGCAAGTGGAGAGTATTCCATCAATGGACGAACTTGAGACTTATACAGAGTAGCAACACCGTTAGAGTCTAGGAGATGTGATATACGTCGAATGCAACCAAGTTTCCATGAGGCATTCTTTGTGATGTCCTTAACATGGCTGGTGAAAGACAGATTATCATTAAATTTTACTTATAGAATTGTCACTTGACTCTGCATCTGAACCTTCCTCCCATTTAACTGAATATCTGGTGGTGTATATGCTGGAATATCTTGTCTCCGAGAGATTAGCATTACTTGAGTTATCTCCGGAGCAAGGTTCACTTGCCAGCGTTTTGCCCAAGAGGTGATACTATGTAAGGCATTGTTGATACGAGACGGTGGCTTGCCTCTCATCTTTGTTACAAGTGAATGTTAGAGTACAGTCGTCAGCATAAGCAAATGCCTCGGGGATGAGCTGCAGAATGTCATTGAAATAAACATTCCACAACAAAGGTCCAAGAACGCTGCCCTGTGGGACACTGGCTTTGATGGCATAGTTCGCAGAGTTATGTCCATTGACAACTGTGTGAAGTGTTCTGTCTTGCAGGTAATCATTGATTAGGTGAAGTAGAGCATCACACAACCCTAGACTCCTCAGTTTGATGGTGATGCCCGCATGCCACACCCTGTCAAAGGCATCCGCGATGTCAAGTGCAATTACATAGGTGTCCTTCCCCATGTCAAGGGCCTGGTTCCACGTGGCAGATAAGTGGAGTAGCAAGTCTGCCGCAGATCTACCTTTCCTGAAGCCAAACTGCTTAGAGTTGAGAAGGTGATGTTTATCCAGATTGACTCCAGAATTTTCCCAAGAACAGAAAGAAGGGAGATTGGTGTCATTTATTTGGTCTGTTCTGCTGTTTTTCTTGTGAATCGCCACAACTCTTGCTTCTTTCCATATTTTGGGCCACTGTTGTGAGTTGAGGCAATTCTGAAAAATGATGGTGAGTGGCTGGCATAGCTGATGTGCGCAACGCTTAAATATATATGGACTGAGGTTATCTGGTCCAGTGGCTTTCTTGAGGTCAGCTTCCTGTAGTTGCCGTTTCACATCATCTATGGTAATTGTGAAATCTCTTAACTGAGCATTGGTCTGTGCTGGTACAGCCGGAGGTGAGCGGTCCGGGTCTGGTACATTCATTTTACTTGAGAAGTAAGATGCCAGAATCTCAGCCTTGTCCTTACGCTCTCTCTCTTTATTTCTCTCTCTCTCTCTCTCTCTCTCTCTCTCTCTCTCTCTCTCTCTCTCTCTCTCTCTCTTAACTTCCAACAGCATGCCAGGACTACACATGAATTTAAGATACCGGCAAAAGCAAATCCCTTTATGGATGCGATTCTGCACTTAATACAAGAAATAATTAATTACCTTTACCAACCAGCTTTGGGTCTAGCCAGGCTTTTATTTTTACCTTAATTCACTATACTTTAATTTGACTTTACTTTACTATATTTCACCGTATGCTTTTTACTATACTATGCTTCATTCTATTTTATTATTCTTCCATTATAGTATAGCTTACTTAAAATGTTATTATATTTTATTTACTTTACTACTTAACCCTTTGAGTACCGGCGACGTGTTATATTTCATTTTAGCTTTATTTAGATGCTATTGTGCAGATATTTAAAGAGAGAGAGAGAGAGAGAGAGAGAAGGAACAAACAACTGAGTGAAAGCTGTAATAATTCCAAAGGCCCTAATAAGTCCGTAGGAGTGGGTGAGGGAAAACAATATCCCATCATCACAAAAGGGGAGGGGGGGGGGGGGGGAGATGAGCCCCCCCCCCCCCCAACGGAATAATAAAGATAATCACAATGAACCAAGAGATCGGAGGAGGAGAAGGAGAAGGAAGAAGTAGGAAGGAAGGAGGGAGAAGGAAAGAAAGAGTGTGTGTGTGTGTGTGTGTGAGGGGATGAGGAGGAAGGAGAAGGAAGGAAGAGGAAGGTAGGAGGAAAAAGAGTGTAGGAGGGTGGAGGGAGGAGAAGGAAGGAAGGAAGGAGGGAGGGAGGTAGGAAAGAGAGTGTAGTTGGAGGGGGTGAGAAGGAGAAGGAAGGAAGGAGGGAGGGAGGTAGGAAAGAGAGTGTAGGGGGAGGGGGGAGAAGGAAGGAAGAACAGGAGGAGGAAGGAAAAATAATGACAGAAACGGTAGGAGGAAAGAGAGTATAGGAGGGGTGAGGGAGAAGGAGAAGGAAGGAAGGAAGGAAGAGGAGGAGGAGGAAGGAAAGTGACAGAAGAAGAAAGATGAAGGAGGGAGGAAGAGAAAGGAAGAAGGAACAGGAAGGAAGGGGAGGGAAGAAGGATGAGAGAGAAAGGAAGAAGATTAGAAAGATAAGAAAGAGATGGAAGCGAAAGTATTGTAATTAATTTCGTTCTTAACACCAATTACCCCCACATGAAATTAATGAAAACAAGTGGTTCTCCCAGGATTCAAACCTAGGATATCTCATACAGAACTTACATGTTCTAACCATTAGACCACCAAGACAGTTATGAGGGAAGAAGGAGGGACGCAAAGGAGGAAGAAGTAAACCGGAGGAGAATAAGGAGAAATGGCATAGATGGAAGAGGACAGATGAGGGAGGGAGGAGGAAGAGAGGAAGGAGGAGGGGGGGGGGAGGAAGAGAGGAAGGAGGGAAGGGAGGAGGAAGGATGAGGGAGGAGGAAGGAGGGAAGGGAGAAGGAGGAGAGGAGGAAGTGAGGGAGGAGGAAGGATGAGGGGAGGAGGAAGAGAGGAAGGAGGTAAGGGAGGAGGAAGGATGAGGGGAGGAGGAAGAGAGGGAGAAGGAAAGGTGAGGGGAGGAGGAGAGGAGGGATGGAGGAGCAAAAGAAGGAGGGAAGGAGAAAGAGATGAAGGAGGGAAGGAGAAAGAGATGAAGGAGTGAAGGGAGGAGGAAGGAGAAGAAGAAGGAGGGAAGGAGAAAATGATGAAGGAGTGAAGGGAGGAGGAAGGGTGAGGGTAGGAGGAGCTAGATCATCAATCCCGTGATAACCCAAACGATTCCACAATTAACGACCTCACTTAAGGTATTTGGAGCCGTCACTAAAGACCGCCGACTCAGCATCCCCAACTACCATCTCCCATAAAGCCCCAAATTCCCTTGCGTCTCCCTGGATTTCGCCTTTATGGTTCGATGTGGCATAACTCTATCCTGGTCAGTCGGAGACTAAGGTATATTTATGCATAACTGATACAGGGTCGGCTATACGGTGCTTATGGCCAATAGAAGTCCTCGAGGGAGAGAGACGACCAGGCCCGGATAACAATAGAACAAATCCCCCTTCGGCTTGGTCGGGTTGGTTGGAAGAGGAGGAAAGAGAAGAGGAAGACAACAGGCAAGAGGGGAGGCATTGAAGAAGAGGAGGAGGATAAACAGATGGAAGACAAAGGAAAGGGAAGGGGTGGAGCTGGACGAAGAAGATGAGGAGGAACCGAAAAGAAGTATGGAATGGATGGAAATTAAGGTGAGGCAGACAGTTTTTCTAGACCCCCTTCTCCCTCATGTTTAGCCCCATTAGTTTTCAGCTGCTAAGATGTTTGTCCCATTAGTTAGTCGATTTTAGGACCTTTCGCCCCATTTCTTCGTCAATATTTAGACCTTTCGTGCTATTTAGGTGTCGATTTTTTCCCTGGCGAAAGATAGCGAGCCTGTAATGTTGGAAGAACCGGCCTTCGGCCGGGACATTTTGCTATCGAAAATTGTACAAATTAATCTAGAAGGGGGATCTAACGGATGTTTTTCTAAATTTGATGGATGTCTAGGGAGGAAATTAGACAAATAATTAATACATGCAAAAATCGCCCAAAAAGTGAACCATCTCCCCTTAAGTGAATGACAATTTTTCCTTATTTTCTTAGTTTCTTCGTTAGACCTCCATCAAGCTTAGAAAAACATCTAGAACCCACTTCAAGACAAATTTGTAAATTTTTCGGTAGAAAAATGTCCCGGCCGAAGGCCGATTCTTCTTAAAATATCAGGCTCGCTATCGCTCGCCAAGAAAGAATCAACACCTAAATGGCACGAAACGTCTTAAAATTGACAACGAAATGGGGTAAAAGGTGTTAAACTAGCAAAACTAATGGGCCAAACAGTATCATCTCAAAACAAATGCGGCTAAACATGAGGGAGAAAGGGGACCAGAAAACCAGCCCATGTCCCCTTAACCCACTCTGTACCGACGACGTGTTTTGTGTTTGATTACAGCTACATTTAGACGATTTTAGGTATAGGGTAGCTAACAGAATTAATTGAGATAGTTTGTAGCCTGGTTAATGGGTAGACGTCCTTCCTAAGTTGTATATAATCGCCTAATAGTTGCCAGAATATAATTAAAAACACTTCGCCGGAACAGAATGGGTTAACCTCTAAACCACATGGGTTTTATCAGAGTTGCTACACGATTAAATTACGGAATTATATAAGGGGAGATGGTATACTTTTTGGGCGATTTTTGCATGTATTCATTATTTGTCTATTTCTTCCCTAGACCTCCATCAAATAAAAACAAAATATCTTCCATTAGATCCCCCTTCTAGATTAATTTGTACATTTTTCGGTAGAAAAATGTCCCGGCCGAAGGCCGATTCTTCCAACAATACAGGCTCACTATCGTTCGCCAGGGAAAAAATCGACACCTAAATATCACGAAAGGTCTAAATATTGACGAATAAGTGGGGCGAAAGGTCTTAAAATCGACTACCTAATGGGGCAAACATCTTAACATCTGAAAACTAATGGAGTTTAAACACGAGGGAGAAGGGGGTCCAGAAAACCAGCCCATCCCCCCTTCACGTTATTGTCGTTAGCGTATACAAACAGCACAACAAACAATGTGCATTATGGCCTGACAGTTGTTGTTGTGTGCATTATGGCCAGACAGTTGTTGTTGTGTGCATTATGGCCTGACAGTTGTTGTTGTGTTGTGTTGCAGGTTTGATGATCAATTCTTGTGGTGAGATGGACGTATTTATTTGCTCATTTATGTATCTTTTTAATATTTTTTAGTTTCCTCCCTAGACCTCCATCAAGTTTAAAAAAACACCCGCCCAAGACCCTCCTTCAAGATCATTTTGTAAAAAATTTCGATAGAATTATGTCCTGGCCAAAGGCCGGTTTCTCTTTAATTACAGGTTCGATATCACTCGCCAGGAAATAATCGACACCTAAATAACACGAAGAGTCTTAATATTGACAAGGAATTGGGGCGAAAGGTCTTAAAATCGCCACACTAATTAGCCAAACGTCATAAAATCTGAAAACTAATGGGACTAAACATGAGGAAGAAGGGGGACCAGACAAACGACCCATCTCCCCTTTAAGCCAGTGAGTATTGGTTAGCACATTCGCTTCTAATACATCGGGTCAGGATTCGATAGTTGACCACTTGCGAGTTTCAGGCTATAAGGCAGTTGGAGCTGTAAACATACACATATAACATAATCCAATAATAATGTAGGTTACTGATGGATAGGAGGTTGTTGTTGTTGTTGTTGTTGTTCCCCAAGCTGCCTGGCCGAACAGCCCCAAGGCCCCGAGCACGGCTAAGGCCATAACCAAGCGCCCCCACAGAACCCTCCCTGCCGACCACAATAAAGCCTGGGTGACCGAAGCCAATCCATGGCGGGGAGCTGAGGAGGGTGCGGAAACGCCCGGGAAACCAAAGCCCCACCCAGGGCCCTGTGCCCCTCAGCAATTATGAAGAGAAAGTTGAGGGGCAAGGGGAAAATGTGACGTTTTGGCTTCCAATCTTGATAGATTGGGAGGTCAATCCACGGAAGAGACGCCGTCACTTGAGATCTAGAAAATATATAAGTAAAAAAAGGAACAGTCAGAGTAAGCTATGGGTATGGCAGAGATCGCTCAGTTCTCACTGATAGACTAGCCCATTACCACATGACTAGAACTCAATCCTCTCAGCATCAGCTAGGAAAGGCCCTAGAAAGCCGCCTTAGGTGGGGGGATAGCTCCCCTATTTCAACCCCTTTCGGGGTTGGGTACCCGTATTAAAATCGCCAAACTAATGGGCCGAACGTCTTATAATCTCAAAACTAGTGGGGCTAAACATTAGGGAGAAGGGGGTCTAGAAAAACGGTCTGCCTCCCCTTAAGGGGGAATGGGCGTATTAATTTGCTAATTTATGTATCTTTTTCCTATTTTGCTTGTTTTAGTTTCCTCCCTAGACCCGCCAAATACCCTCCTTCAAGAAAAATTTGTAAATTTTTCGATAGAAAAATGTCATGGCAGAAGGCCAGTTTCTCTTAAATTACAGGCTCGCTGTCGCTCGCCAGGAAAACTCAACACCTAAATGACACGAAATGTCTTAACAATGACAAAGAATTGAGGCGAAAGGTCTCAACATCGCCAAACTAATGGAAACAACGTCTTAACATCTCAAAAACTAATGGGGATAAACATGAAGGAGAAGGGGGTCCAGAAAAACGACTCATCTCCCCTTGACAGCCAAGGGATATTATTTATTCTTCTCGCTCTTCTCGGATATCGTAACATGAAAACCGGGCGTAAAAAAGGTACTTAACCCCTTCTGTACAGACCCGTCCTTTTAGTTCTATTCTGGCCACTATTAGGCGATTTTGTTCAGCTTAAAAAGGGCCTCTAATATTAACAGGCTTCAAACTACTGTATCTCAGCTAACTCTTTTTACTACCACAGATCCTTCTTAAACTGCATAAAATCGGCTAAATCTAGCTAAAAAACAAGAATTAAAAAGCCGTCGCCAGTGTAGAAGGGGTTAAGGGGGGATGGTTCACTTTTTGCTCAATTTTTGCATGTATTCATTATTTTTCTAGTTTCCTCCCTAGACCTCCATCAAATTTAAAAAAAACATCCATTAGATCCACCTTCTAGAATAATTTGTACATTTTTCGGTAGAAAAATATCCCGGCCGAAGGCCGGTTCTTCCAACATTACAGGCTCACTATCGTTCCCCAGGGAAAAAATCGACACCTAAATGGCACGAAAGGTCTAAACATTGACGAAGAAAGGCCCCGGGGCGAAAGGTCTTAAAATAGACTAACTAATGGGGCAAATATCTTAGCATCTGAAAACTAATGGGGTTAAACACGAGAGAGAAAGTGGTCCAGAAAAACGGCCCATCTCCCCTTAAGCCGGTGTCACACGAGCGCATTTTCGAGCAATGCTTACGGGCAATTATGGTCTGGAAGCTTAACAAAATTACACTTTATCATAATTCAGCTGTCTAATATGATCTACCTTCAGTCTACTTGCTGATACCAGTGCGACAATGTCCCGAAATTATACAATATCAAACTTGCTCATAGAAAATTGACGGAAAAAGCTCTCGTGTGACAGCGGCTTTATCCTTTGAGGAAGAAAACGGGTAGAAAAGTGTGGGGGAATTGGTTTATCATATTTTACAGAGTCTCTTTAGATGCCTTTTTCCAGGAAACTAAAAAGGTGAAACAGGATCAAAAAATATATGCAAGGCTTTGATCGACATGTTAATAGCATTCCCATTGTTTTATAATCAATAGCGCCCTGTTACTTGTTTATGAATAGGGTCGTATTGCTTTTATGTTGTGCTCTGATTGAATTATGTATTTAGCTTTTTAGTTAAGGGAAAAAGAGGGTTACACGTACACAGACACACACAAATACACACACACACACACACCCGCAAGTATACACACACGTAAGTATACACACTGTAAACAAATGTCTGTATTTTTACATGTTTTTCTCATTATTTATCAACAGAAAATTCACAGTAAACTTAAAATACAGATAGTATCTGTATTTTATATTACAGGCATTGACTGTAAAACCATGGTGTTGAATAACTAAAGAAATACTGACTATATACCATAATTGTTCTTTATGAACTGTAGCAGCCTATACACTGATTATACTAAGTTCACTAAATACTTAATATTTGTTTATATAATGGTCAAATTCAATGTATACCCTTGCAATGTATCTAGAAAACGAGGCAATAATTTATCACTAGAGTTGCCGGATACTTCTATTACCTTCATATATACAGGTATATGAAACTTTTCAAGCATCGTTTTCAGGTTATATTTCATGAACCTTCTTCTATATAAATCATTGAAATTCATTTTGACAAAATATAGGTGCTATTGTATCAATAAACTATATTATGTGTGGCGATATTTATACGAGCTGTGAGTCACTTGACTTTTAGGCGGGAAAACCGCTTTGAGCAGAGTAGGCCTTGCTTCTGAGAGAGCAGGCAGGCTGTAGTTTCGTGTGATAATTTTGCTAATTTCCAACTCCACACAATACTTCCTTACCTCAATTATTACCACAACTTTATTAACCGTGATGGGCTGTGGAAATGCTCAGTATTATCGCCAGGAACTATGTAACATGTGTTACGACTGGGGTTCAAATATATCAGGGCTCTTATTCATTGGACTAGTAATGGCATAAATGTTACAACGGAAAGCGCTAGCTCCAACCTCTGAAGTATATTCCCAGTGAACAAAGAACACAAATACTCTACAGAGTTCTATATGCAATAATAGGCTATCAAACTCTCAATAAATGTGCTTCTACTCTAGGCTTAATGTTATGTGAAAACAGCCTATTACTACCTATAACCGAAGGTGCTTGGTTATGGTATACAAAGTAAGGTGGTAAGAGAAGTTACAGCTTACGTTACTTTAATCAATAAATGTCAGGCACTCCTGCATGAAAGAAAGTGCACTAAAGTCCTTCAACACTAACAAGGAATCTTCTTTAAATGTTAGATGCTGTAAAGATGCTCGTATCGGAAATGGAACCCAAAAAGGCAGGCAGTGGAACAATGCTCGTGCAGGCTATGCACACAAAAAGGCAGAATATATAATGCCGTCGGAGCCAAGAATATCCTAAACACTACAACACTAATAATAATCGCCACAATACAGTATTCCTATCAACAAAAAGAGCCTAAGTCGTTTGTGTCTCAATACATCAAACTAGGCTGCGAAATGCTTGTGTAATCATAAATGGGTATGCATAAAAAGAGTAATTAGGTTAATATACTTAATGTCTACTATGATTGATAAAGTCTAGCTAGAGTCAATGATACGAGATACTGGTGCGCATGGCATGCTGCATAGCCTAGTGTAAATCTCAAGTCTGTGTGTCAAATATTACGTTATAATGAAGGGTAGCTCTCTTGAGAAACCTTAATACCGAAGTATTAAGCGTTCTCCTGGCGTACCTCAAAGACAAACAATCGAGACTAGAACAGTGCAGAATGGTATAGGCAAAAAGCCCTCATTCGTGCATGCTCTACTCTCAATGGCACACAGACTAGAATTTACTCAATCAACTCCAGTTCTCAGGTATGTCGTGCCGCTTTTAACTAAAGCCAGCACTCATAGGAAACAATACCTATTATATCAGACTCCCAGTCTAGCATTATCTAATCCAGCAGAACACTAATAATTATAGGAAGCAGCAATATGAAAGCCAACCAATGCTTCGTGATCCACTTATCTTAACAACTAACATACACAGGTTATATCAGACCTTAACACACAATACAACTGGCCAGCATGAAGCTGATTTTGCAGAGTTAACCAGAGGGGATATAATGTTAATAAAGGTGGTGAAAGATATGGAAAATGAGAGAGATAGGCCGAGGAAAAGATTCTCAGGTAATAGCGGGGACAGGTTGCAAGGGATAAAGATGGATGCGTTCTAGAAACCAGATCTGAGGGAGAGAGTGGCGAGGAACCAGTATATATACTTCGCACTAGCTCGAGCAAACTAACGGTTACGAGTCGACCGACCACTCACAGAGCTCGCAACATGGTAAGGACCTCCCTCCACCAACCCCCGCGAGGCAGCCAGCCGTGACGTCATCGAGCGGGACAAAAAACACTGCGCGCCCCCTCTCACTCTGTTCTACTCCCTCTATCTCTCCCAGATTCTATCATTACTAGTTAATGACAAAACATATACTTTACAATTAAATATATAAAGCCTTGACATGGGCGAAAACAAAGAGCCTTTCTGGACTGCCCATGACACGAGCTTTCATATGAAATAAAGCACACTCTAATACATAAACTGTAGCCCCATCCACTGCCCTGGCGATCCTAGCGAGTCACTGTAGGACAAGCCATGCGGTTCTAACGGAGTGGTCAACGTCACAATATATTTTAGCATAATATATATTCTTCTTGGATCATTTGATTGAAATATAGTGTCGTGCTTTTTTAATATAATACCGGCTAAGTTAAGCTAAATGCCAACTGTTACTTAGATTTGTTTGGACTAGTTATGTTTTGAATATATAATGTAAATTTGTGTTATCATGGTTTTATTGACCTAATTTGAATACATTTATTTAGGTAGGCTAGCTTAGTTAGTTTAGTTAACATGTGTTATTATAAGGTTTCTTTAAACTAATTTGAGTGTATATATAATTATATACATATAATATTCATACACAACCGTATGTACTATAGGATAGAAATAATATATACATCAGTACAATGATGTATTATCTCGAACAATGTTAATGAACTAAACCGGTCATCAGTTTTGTAACACCAACAAACCCAATAAATATATAATATCCTTTGTTAGGATCTATGGTGACCGTAAATCAAACGTCGGCCTCATAAATGCATTAACAGATCCAGCTCTCTCTTTACATCAACAACATAGATGAGGGTCTCACCTGTACAATCTCAACATATGCTGGCGATACACAAATTGCAAATAGTGTACTCTCAAAAGAACAAGTTAAAGATTTGCAAAACAATCTAGATAAGTTTGCCAAATTATGGCCCAACATGACGTTGGGCCATAATTTGGCAAATGAGTTTCAATGCGGATAAATGTAAAGTACTACATATCAGATACCAAAATGAGAAAGCAAACTATTCGATGAATGGCACTCAGCTTAAGAATGTAAACAGAGAAACCGATCTGGGAGTAACAATGTCGAGTAACCTAAAACCGAGTCAACAATGTTCAGAAGTTGTTTAGAAGGCAAACAAAATAATTGGCTTTATAGGCAGGTCATTTGAGCATAAATCCAAAGACGTTATCCTAACCCTTTACAATTCCTTAGTCCGCCCTCTTCTGGAATACTGAGTTCAATCCGGGTGCCCTTATTACCAAACAGATAATTATAGACAACCTAGAAAGAGTTCAATGTAGCCTAGAGTTACCAAAATGATACCTAGCCTAAAGAACAAACCATACGAGGAGCGTCTTAGAGAATTAAATATATTTCCTTTAACCCAGCGCAGATTAAGAGGTGACTTAATTCAAGTGTTCAAAATCATCAAATGCATCGACAATATGAACTGTAGTAAGTACTTCACTATCGACCAATTTAATTACACGAAGGAAAATGATTGCAAAATTATTGGTAAATCTTTTCACTCCCACGAATCTAAGAATGTATTCTTCAATCGAGTTGTCAACTTGTGGAATGGGCTTCCCCGAGACGTTATAGACTGCAGCACCGTTGATTCATTTAAACTTCGCCTAGACTAATATCTCGCATCAAGCCTGCGACTGATTGCGTTTGTAAATTAATAACTTTATTTTATCCCCCCCTCAGTTACTAATCCATCTGTCCCCTACTAACTTCCTAATCCTGCCACGGACATTAGTTCCAGGGCAGTAGTTCCCTTTCCAATGTTCCCTTACTCACTCTAAACCACTGTTTGGACACTTGATCCTCAGTGTTTTGGAGGACAAGCAGCCTAGAAGGGTAACTAGACATGTTGTTGCTTGATTTCCTTTTTACTACTTTGTACTCTCTCTCTCTCTCTCTCTCTCTCGAGATATATATATATATATATATATATATATATATATATATATATATACTGTATATATATATATATATAACATACTATATTCCCTATAAAAGACATACTAGGTAAGTACAAACAACTTACCAAAATTATGAAAAACAAGGCAGACAAATGCGTGATAAACGGAATGATCCCACGGTTGAACGCGAACTCCTACAGTAACAGTCGAGCACAGGAAATCAATAATTCAGTAAAAGAAATGTGACACAGAAAATGTACTCTTTGTTTACAATTGGAGAGAATTCCAAGGTAAATCGTCTTTATATAAAAGAGATGGTATTCACTTATCCGCTGCAGGTGTGAGATATATGAGTGGTATATCTTACAAAGACACTAACCCGGAAACATCCTTTCTGATTAATCTGGAGGATTATTGACCTAAAGTCCTCCCTCCTCCTCTGTTTCACATTAAAAATACTCGCTCCGCCCCCGCAATACGGTAATATTACCCCAAATCAGCCAAGCGTAAATAATCGCACCCAACCATTGACCGTTAATAATCCCTCCTTAACCTTGAACTCTCAAACCATGTTTTTACCGACGTCAGTTGCCCAAAATGATCGACTAACTCAAACAATACCAAAATCATATACCTCCCTCAATCAAGAGAATAGTAGAATAAAAATATTATCCTTCAATGCATGTTTGATTAGGAACAAAGTAGAAGAATTAAAATGCCTTGTGTTAACAGAAAACATAGACTTAATTAGTGTTACAGAAACTCACCTCGATTTTATAAACAGAGATTTAATTTCAGAATACCATATCACTCGTACAATTTTTTTCATAAAGACAGGTGCAATGGTAAATCTAGAGGTGGAGTGACTATGTGGGTAGCGTGTCAATTAAATCCAACCGAGGTTTCACTCCCCATAAATAATAAAGAAATAATGTGTGTCAAATTAAACATGAAAAACTCAAACATTAATATCACTACTGCATACCGACCTCCAAGTCAAAATGAGGTCGATGATAATCACCTATACGAAATATTGCAACACACCCTCAATGCAACGAAAGCATAATACTCGGAGACTATAATCTACATAACATTGACTGGTGCCTTATGATAGGAAATAGTTACAATTCGCGAAAAATTATTAATTTCATACAAAACCATGTTCTACATCAAAGTGTTTCTGTACCGACACGCGATAAAAACATACTAAATCTCGTTATCAGTACAAATTAAAACTTGATATACAAACTTGACGTCTGTGAACACTTATCTACCTCTGATCACAAGCTTATTATACAATCGATATAAATTACAAATATACTATTGGAAAACAGGAAATGATAATTCCAGATTTAAAAAATGCAAATTACAATGAACTTAGGAAAGCCCTCAGTGACTTGCATATTCAGCTAAGTAATAATGACAAAACAAGTGAACTGTGGGATAAATTTAAAGATACATTCATGAGTGCCCAGAATAAATATATACCCACTAAAATTAAAGTAAATACTAGCAAAAACAAACCTCCCTGGTTCAATCAGAATATTTGCAAGGCGCTAAGAAAAATAAATAAGTATCATAAACAAACTAAAAATGACATAAACAATGAACACTTCAGCTATCTATACAAACAAAGTAGAGAAAAGTAAAGAAATTAATCAGGACAGAGAAGCGTAAATACAAAATTTATTTAGCAAATGAATGTCAAAACAATCCAAAGCAATATTACGGTTACGTTAATGGTAATATAATTTTTTTAAACGGAATAGGGCCATTAATAAATAATGACCAAACAGTAACAGGAGATAAAAACATTGCTAATTTGCTTAATGAATATTTTTGTTCCGTTTTTACTATGGAAGAACATAACACTACTCCTGAAACAAACGCAACAACGCATGAAATAGGAGATTTTACCATAAGCAAATGTGAAGTGGTTATGTAAGCTGAACAATTTAAATATTATTAAAACCCCTGGGCCAGATAATATTCACCCAAGAATTCTGAAAAACGTGAAAGAAGAAATAGCACAGTCTTTAACTAACATATTTAACTTGTCGCTCAATCAGGAAACCGTACCTAGTGATTGGAAAACTGCAAATATCACTTCAATATTTAAGAAAGGAAATAAAGCCCAAACAAATAATTATAGACCAGTCAGTTTAACGTCAATCATAGGAAACACTATGGAAACAATTCTGAGAGACAAGATAGTAGATTATCTGGAGTCAAACAAATTAATAAGAGAAAGCCAACATGGCTTTAGATCCAGTAAGTCATGCTTAACAAATTTGTTAGAATTTTATAATAAACTATTTACACATAACGACTCTACTAAATCATTAGACACAATTTACTTAGATTTCTAAAAGGCATTCGATACAGTACCTAATGGAAAATTATTGAAGAAATTGGAAATGTTGGGCATTAAAGGAAAAATTCATGCCTGGATAAAAAGCTGGCTGACAAACAGAAGGCAGTGAGTAGTGATAAATGGAGTAGAATCTGAGTGGGAGCCTGTTTATAGTGGAGTTACTGAGGGATCGGTCCTGGGGCCAGTTTTGTTTCTAATCTATATAAATTACATCGATGTTGAACTAAATAATACTTTCTCAAAGTTTGCTGATGACACAAAGATAGGAAAATCAGTATTAACCGAAGAAGACAGAAATAAACTGCCATCTGATTTAAATAAAATAGTAGAGTGGTCGGAAAAATGGCAGATGCCATTCAATGTTGACAAATGCCAGGTCTTGCAAATAGATAATAAAAACAAAAAATATGAATACAAGATGAAAGGTCAGCTAATCAAAACAAAGTGCATTAGTTAAAAACTTGGGGGTTCTTATATCTGAAAACCTAAAGACCTCAGATCAATGTGCAGCATCTTCGAAT
Organism: Lithodes maja; assembly: GCA_037953745.1. Classification (NCBI taxonomy): domain Eukaryota; kingdom Metazoa; phylum Arthropoda; class Malacostraca; order Decapoda; family Lithodidae; genus Lithodes; species Lithodes maja. The sequence continues at coordinate 27,701 of JBAKBP010026155.1, forward strand.
AAGGCCAATCGAGCATTGGGATATATTAACATAAATTTTACTTATAAATATGAGCTAATTATAGTACGTTTATTTAAAAGCATAGTGAGGCCCCATCTTGAATATGGTGTGCAATTTTAGTCTCCTTATCTGAGCAAGGACATTGGGAAGCTTGAGTCGGTGCAGCGTAGAGCGACAAAGTTGATTCCGTCACTAAGGAATAAATTTTATTATGAAAGACTAAAAAAAAAAAAAAAAAAAAAATCACCTAAGAAAAGAAGATTGCGAGGTCAATTAATCGAGTGTTTCAAGATACTAAAGGGATTTGACAAAATTGATGTAAATTCACTTTTTAAAATAGATAATAGTTCATTAACTCGGGAAAATGGAATGAGATTAAATACCAGGAGGGCGAATCTCGATGTCACAAAGAACTTCTTCACCTACAGTGTGGTCCTCGAGTGGAACAAATTGCCTGAGAAAGTGGTACAATGTAAGACAATTGACACTTTCAAAAGAAGTCTAGACATTCATTTTGAGGAGGTGGGAATAATATAGTGAAAAAAAAAAAAATAATAATCATCAGTAGTATATTATAATAAGAACATAAGAACATAACATAAGAAAATGGGAGTCTGCAAAAAGCCGATCGGCCCATACAAGGCAGATCCCAGTCACACTCAACCCCAGTTACAAGGCCCAATTATAGGCCCAACTCACTAATACCTTGAGTACTGCCCCACCAAAATGGTCAGGGATTTACCCAAGATTACGGGGGTCTGCTGAGCGCTGATTGGCCCACACCTGGTAGATCCCCCTCACACCCAACCCATCTCGTCCATATGCCTATCTAATTTTATCTTATAGCTCCCTATCGTTCTTGATCCCACTATATCACTTGGTAGCCTATTCCACCCATCTACAACTCTGTTACCAAACCAATATTTGCCTATATCTTTTCTGAAACGAAATTTATCTAATTTGAAACCATTTGTAAGAGTTCTTTCGCTATCACTGAGCTTTAGTACATTTTTCATGTCCCCTTTATTAATCCCACTAACCCACTTGAATACCTCTATCATATCCCCTCTAACTCTGCGTCTCTCTAACGAATGTAAGCCTAATTTCTTCAACCTTTCTTCATACGGAAAATTTCTAATATTATGGATAATTTTTGTCATTCTACGTTGCACTCTCTCCAATGAATCTATGTCCATTCTGTAATAAGGACACCAAAATTGAACAGCATAATCCATATGGGGTCTCACTAATGACAAGTAAAGTTTTAAGATAACATCAGCAGTTCTGTTACTCACACTCCTAGATATGAACCCGAGAATCCTGTTTGCCTTGTTACGAACCCTTATACATTGTTTTCTAGGCTTCAAATCATTGCTAATAAACACACCTAGATCTTTCTCACAGTCTGATTTTTCTAATTCCATATTAGCTAGTTTATATTTAACATTTGTATGCATCTTCCCTATCTTTAATACCTTGCATTTGTCAATGTTAAACTTCATCTGCCAATGTACTGACCATTCGTGTAAGGTATCTAGATCCCTTTGCAGACACTCTATATCTCTATCTGAATCAATTTTCTCCCCATTTTGGTATCGTCTGCAAATTTACTTATCCTACTAGTTTTACCTAAATCAAGGTAATTTATGTATATAATATACAACAGAGGACCTATTACAGATCCCTGCAGGACACCACTCTTGACTGCTCCCCATTCTGACTTGGTACCATTTATGCTGACTCTCTGCTTCCTACCAATTAGCCATGACCTAATCCATCCTAACAACGCCCCACCTATTCCATGTGCCTCAACCTTTCTCATCAATCTCTCATGAGGGACTCTGTCGAAAGCTTTACTTAAATCTAAATATATAATATCATATGACTTGTCATTATCTACTGCTTCATATACCTCTGAGAAAAAACCTAAGCAAATTAGTAAGGCAAGACCGTCCCTGAGTTAATCCATGCTGAGAAGAATTGATTAAGTTAAATGTTTCTAAGTGGTTTCTAATTTTACTAGCAATAATTGACTAGTAGCTTTCCTATGATTGAAGTGAGAATAATGGGAGGTAATTGTATGCTGTTGATTTATCACCTTTTTTGAAGATCGGAACTACATTTGCAAGCTTCCAAGCTTCTGGAACTATACCTGTTTCTAATGACTTGTTAAATAGAAATGTTAATGGGTAACTTAACTCATCTCTGCATTCTTTTAATACTCTAGCATCAGGACCAGGCGATTTATGAGGTTTCAGTCTGTCAATTTCCTTAAGCACATCATTTCTACTTATAGTAACCGTACTTAACCTATTTTCTATACTATCGCTATATACCTTACGGATTTCTGGAAACTGTGCCAAATTGTCATTAGTGAAAACGGAAAGAAATTGACTATTTAATGTACTGCACATTTCTAAATCATTTTCTGTCATTTCTCCTATCAAAGTTTTAAGGGGACCAATTACATCTCTAACCTTGGATTTATATAGTTGGTAAAAAGCTTAAGGATTATTTTTTGAGTCATTGGCAACCTTAATTTCATAATTTCTTTTTTCTTTCCTAATATCCCTTTTTACCTGTCGTGATAGATTCTGATAGTAAGCAAGTAGGTGAATTTCGCCTTTCTTAATTTTTCTATATATTCTTCTCTTTTTTCCTAGAAGATCTAATAGTCTATTGTTCATCCATTTGGGTTGGTTCTGTGTTGATCTAAATTTTCTTTTGGGGATATATTTAATTTGCGCATTGAATACTGACTTGATAAAATTATCGTATGTATCTACCAAGTTTGACGTCTCTTCCTGACTTAAGATGACAGGTGCCTGAGAAGGGATACACTCATATGGACACCTGGATCGACTTAATTTTTTGACCATAGGGTCCGCTAATAGGGCTCTTCTTAACCAACCATAATTGGCTTTTCTGAAGTCAGGTATTAATGTTGTATTCTCTCTGGTATTACCTTTTCATTGTATCTTAAAATACACAGAATTGTGATCACTATTTCCTTGGTGGTCCCCGATTTCTACACTATTTATCATATGTTCATTGTTACTGAAAACTAAATCGAGAATATTATCACCTCTAGTCGGCGTATCTATGAATTGAGATAAGACACTATCTTGTACTACCTCTATAAACTCCTTTGAATCAGAGTCGCCTATTTGTTGCTGCCAATCTATATTAGGGAAATTAAAATCCCCCATAATGCACACGTTGCTAAACCTTGATGCTATTTTAATTTCCTCCCATAATGATGTTCCGTCATTTCTACTCATATTTGGCGGTCTATACATAACTCCAATAACTAAGGTCTCACTACCTTCGTTAACCTCTACCCAAACACTTTCATTTTCACTATTTACTCTAATACCTGATTTAATACAGCTTTTAAATATTTCGCATCTTCGTTCTTTACTATAAATCTCCCAGTAGAAGTTCTTTGTTTTGTTCTCATTCTGCTGGGTGACCTCTTTCCCCAACTTAATTGCATGGGAGAGAACCTTCTTCTTTGCTATCCTTGCCTTCCACTTGTAGCAAATTATATTCTAGCATTAAGTCTGGACTACCTAGTAGGGACCGCAAGGTCTGTGTAGTCTGTGTATCTATGTAACTCTCTCTCTCACACACTATAAACGCCATCATAAACAACAAGATCAGACCTTTGTATTGCTGCTGGTGGTGTTGTTGTTGTTGTTGGTGGTGGTGAGTTGCTGAGGTCATGGCCTCACTATTTTGCTTGTTATTTCTGTCGTACATGATATTTCTCTCTTAAATATTCTTACTGTCCTTCATACTTTTAATTGTACATATCTTACTCTCTTGATCTTACATGTTGTTGCTCTCTGTAGCTCTTACTTTCTCACTTGCTATTATTAATCTCCAACAGGCTTTCTTTCTCTCGTCATTTTCTTGCGCTCACACATTTTCTCACTCTTTCATGGTCTCAGTATCTCTCGCTCTCTCGACAACGAAGGTTATTTAGCTTTTGCTAAGCCCTCGAATGTGAGTACTACTTTTCCAAAAAAACAAAACAAATAAAGTTGCACCTGAGAAGAGGTATTTCCAAACTTAAAAATGTGTTCACAATGGGAATATTATCACAGTACACATATCGGTACGGTGATTAATGGACAACATGGAGTTATAAATAGGATAATTGTTAGTGAACAAAATTAATATCAAACACGTTATGTAATATTTTGAAACCTTATCATGAGACACACAGACAGAACCAGTGTTTAATGTTCACTGCCTCTGGTTTATTATTCAGTTGTGTACCAGCGATGAATGCAGGCGATTGTACTGACTGTTATTATGACGCTATAGTATAATGATAGTTTGTGTTGAACAGTATGTGGTATTTTATAATTGTGTCCGTAGTTCCTGATATTTGCATTTTTGTTAGAGCTGATACGATGCACGTTTTTGTTGTGCAGTCAATGTAAGCTCTCTATCTCTCT
>JBAKBP010026156.1:0-32166 GCA_037953745.1 Lithodes maja
GTACATGCTTAGATTTGATATGCAGATTCCGAAGTTGCATAATAAATCGTAGGCAGTGTCCACCATTCTTTAACTGTCTTCGTGGTGGCTATGCATAAGGTTTCGTGTGAGCATCCTGGATTCGAATCACGGACTGCCACATGTGTTTGTAAATTCATTAATCGATTTTAGGAGTATTTGGTGTTGGAAGGTACATATAAATTGATATTGGTTCAGGGGTATTTATCGAGAGGACTTCCCTAGTGGTTAAGGCCCCATTTATTGCTCTTTTCCATCTGACTATGAGTATGTACATGCTTAGATTGATATGCAGGATTCGAAGTTGCATAATAAATCGTAGGCAGTGTCCACCATTCTTTAACTGTCTTCGTGGTGCGATGCATAAGGTGTTGATTTTCGTGTGAGCATCCTGGATTCGAATCCACGGACTGCCACATGTGTTTGTAAATTTCATTAATCGATTTTAGGAGTATAGTTGGTTGTTGGAAGGAACATAATAATTGATATTGGTTCAGGGGTAATTTATCGAGAGGACTTCCCTAGTGGTTAAGGCCCCATTAATTGCTCTTTCCATTCACATATGCATAGCCTACGTGAGTTGCAGTTGGGATGTGTGTACATGCTTAGATTGATATGCAGGATTCGAAGTTGCATAATAAATCGTAGGCAGTGTCCACCATTCTTTAACTGTCTTCGTGGTGCGATGCATAAGGTGTTGATTTTCGGTGTGAGCATCCTGGATTCGAATCCACGGACTGCCACATGTGTTTGTAAATTTCATTAATCGATTTTAGGAGTATAGTTGGTTGTTGGAAGGAACATAATAATTGATATTGGTTCAGGGGTAATTTATCGAGAGGACTTCCCTAGTGGTTAAGGCCCCATTAATTGCTCTTTCCATTCACATATGCATAGCCTACGTGAGTTGCAGTTGGGATGTGTGTACATGCTTAGATTGATATGCAGGATTCGAAGTTGCATAATAAATCGTAGGCAGTGTCCACCATTCTTTAACTGTCTTCGTGGTGCGATGCATAAGGTGTTGATTTTCCGGTGTGAGCATCCTGGATTCGAATCCACGGACTGCCACATGTGTTTGTAAATTTCATTAATCGATTTTAGGAGTATAGTTGGTTGTTGGAAGGAACATAATAATTTATATTGGTTCAGGGGTAATTTATCGAGAGGACTTCCCTAGTGGTTAAGGCCCCATTAATTGCTCTTTCCATTCACATATGCATAGCCTACGTGAGTTGCAGTTGGGATGTGTGTACATGCTTAGATTGATATGCAGGATTCGAAGTTGCATAATAAATCGTAGGCAGTGTCCACCATTCTTTAACTGTCTTCGTGGTGCGATGCATAAGGTGTTGATTTTCGGTGTGAGCATCCTGGATTCGAATCCACGGACTGCCACATGTGTTTGTAAATTTCATTAATCGATTTTAGGAGTATAGTTGGTTGTTGGAAGGAACATAATAATTGATATTGGTTCAGGGGTAATTTATCGAGAGGACTTCCCTAGTGGTTAAGGCCCCATTAATTGCTCTTTCCATTCACATATGCATAGCCTACGTGAGTTGCAGTTGGGATGTGTGTACATGCTTAGATTGATATGCAGGATTCGAAGTTGCATAATAAATCGTAGGCAGTGTCCACCATTCTTTAACTGTCTTCGTGGTGCGATGCATAAGGTGTTGATTTTCGGTGTGAGCATCCTGGATTCGAATCCACGGACTGCCACATGTGTTTGTAAATTTCATTAATCGATTTTAGGAGTATAGTTGGTTGTTGGAAGGAACATAATAATTGATATTGGTTCAGGGGTAATTTATCGAGAGGACTTCCCTAGTGGTTAAGGCCCCATTAATTGCTCTTTCCATTCACATATGCATAGCCTACGTGAGTTGCAGTTGGGATGTGTGTACATGCTTAGATTGATATGCAGGATTCGAAGTTGCATAATAAATCGTAGGCAGTGTCCAGCATTCTTTAACTGTCTTCGTGGTGCGATGCATAAGGTGTTGATTTTCGGTGTGAGCATCCTGGATTCGAATCCACGGACTGCCACATGTGTTTGTAAATTTCATTAATCGATTTTAGGAGTATAGTTGGTTGTTGGAAGGAACATAATAATTGATATTGGTTCAGGGGTAATTTATCGAGAGGACTTCCCTAGTGGTTAAGGCCCCATTAATTGCTCTTTCCATTCACATATGCATAGCCTACGTGAGTTGCAGTTGGGATGTGTGTACATGCTTAGATTGATATGCAGGATTCGAAGTTGCATAATAAATCGTAGGCAGTGTCCAGCATTCTTTAACTGTCTTCGTGGTGCGATGCATAAGGTGTTGATTTTCGGTGTGAGCATCCTGGATTCGAATCCACGGACTGCCACATGTGTTTGTAAATTTCATTAATCGATTTTAGGAGTATAGTTGGTTGTTGGAAGGAACATAATAATTGATATTGGTTCAGGGGTAATTTATCGAGAGGACTTCCCTAGTGGTTAAGGCCCCATTAATTGCTCTTTCCATTCACATATGCATAGCCTACGTGAGTTGCAGTTGGGATGTGTGTACATGCTTAGATTGATATGCAGGATTCGAAGTTGCATAATAAATCGTAGGCAGTGTCCACCAATTCTTTAACTGTCTTCGTGGTGCGATGCATAAGGTGTTGATTTTCGGTGTGAGCATCCTGGATTCGAATCCACGGACTGCCACATGTGTTTGTAAATTTCATTAATCGATTTTAGGAGTATAGTTGGTTGTTGGAAGGAACATAATAATTACAGACCCGCTTTCGCTCGCCAGGAAAAAATCGACACCTAAATGGCACGGTAGGTCATAAAATTGACAACGAAATGAAGCTAAAGGTGTTAAATTCGGCAAACTAATGGGCCGAAAGTCTTAACATTCCAAAACTAGAGGGCTACACACGAGGGAGGAAGCGGTCCAGAAAAACGACCCATTTCCCCTTAAGTATCGAGAGAACTATTACTACTATAACATCCTCCTCTGTCCTCCCCTTCCTCCGCTACTGTTCGTTCCTACGCTCGGCCACAACCATGTATTTCATCAGGTGACCTGCTAATACTTGTGTTTCATTTAGGTTTGTGTTTAGAATTTGTTTAAATATAATTTATTTTAGTGTGTTCCACTGAAGTCTGTTGTCTTTAGCATCATTGTATTTCATTTAGCTATTACTGTGTTCCACTGAAGTCTGTTGTCTTTAGCATCATTGTATATCATTTAGCTATTACTGTGTTCCACTGAAGTCTGTTGTCTTAGCATCATTGTATATCATTTAGCTATTACTGTGTTCCACTGAAGTCTGTTGTCTTTAGCATCATTGTATATCATTTAGCTATTACTGTGTTCCACTGAAGTCTGTTGTCTTTAGCATCATTGTATATCATTTAGCTATTACTGTGTTCCACTGAAGTCTGTTGTCTTTAGCATCATTGTATATCATTTAGCTATTACTGTGTTCCACTGAAGTCTGTTGTCTTTAGCATCATTGTATATCATTTAGCTATTACTGTGTTCCACTGAAGTCTGTTGTCTTTAGCATCATTGTATATCATTTAGCTATTACTGTGTTCCACTGAAGTCTGTTGTCTTTAGCATCATTGTATATCATTTAGCTATTACTGTGTTCCACTGAAGTCTGTTGTCTTTAGCATCATTGTATATCATTTAGCTATTACTGTGTTCCACTGAAGTCTGTTGTCTTTAGCATCATTGTATATCATATAGCTATTACTGTGTTCCACTGAAGTCTGTTGTCTTTAGCATCATTGTATATCATTTAGCTATTACTGTGTTCCACTGAAGTCTGTTGTCTTTAGCATCATTGTATATCATTTAGCTATTACTGTGTTCCACTGAAGTCTGTTGTCTTTAGCATCATTGTATATCATTTAGCTATTACTGTGTTCCACTGAAGTCTGTTGTCTTTAGCATCATTGTATATCATTTAGCTATTACTGTGTTCCACTGAAGTCTGTTGTCTTTAGCATCATTGTATATCATTTAGCTATTACTGTGTTCCACTGAAGTCTGTTGTCTTTAGCATCATTGTATATCATTTAGCTATTACTGTGTTCCACTGAAGTCTGTTGTCTTTAGCATCATTGTATATCATTTAGCTATTACTGTGTTCCACTGAAGTCTGTTGTCTTTAGCATCATTGTATATCATTTAGCTAGTACTGTGTTCCACTGAAGTCTGTTGTCTTTAGCATCATTGTATATCATTTAGCTATTACTGTGTTCCACTGAAGTCTGTTGTCTTTAGCATCATTGTATATCATTTAGCTATTACTGTGTTCCACTGAAGTCTGTTGTCTTTAGCATCATTGTATATCATTTAGCTATTACTGTGTTCCACTGAAGTCTGTTGTCTTTAGCATCATTGTATATCATTTAGCTATTACTGTGTTCCACTGAAGTCTGTTGTCTTTAGCATCATTGTATATCATTTAGCTATTACTGTGTTCCACTGAAGTCTGTTGTCTTTAGCATCATTGTATATCATTTAGCTATTACTGTGTTCCACTGAAGTCTGTTGTCTTTAGCATCATTGTATATCATTTAGCTATTACTGTGTTCCACTGAAGTCTGTTGTCTTTAGCATCATTGTATATCATTTAGCTATTACTGTGTTCCACTGAAGTCTGTTGTCTTTAGCATCATTGTATATCATTTAGCTATTACTGTGTTCCACTGAAGTCTGTTGTCTTTAGCATCATTGTATATCATTTAGCTATTACTGTGTTCCACTAAGTCTGTTGTCTTTAGCATCATTGTGTATATCATTTAGCTATTACTGTGTTCCACTGAAGTCTGTTGTCTTTAGCATCATTGTATATCATTTAGCTATTACTGTGTTCCACTGAAGTCTGTTGTCTTTAGCATCATTGTATATCATTTAGCTATTACTGTGTTCCACTAAAGTCTGTTGTCTTTAGCATCATTGTATATCATTTAGCTATTACTGTGTTCCACTGAAGTCTGTTGTCTTTAGCATCATTGTATATCATTTAGCTATTACTGTGTTCCACTGAAGTCTGTTGTCTTTAGCATCATTGTATATCATTTAGCTATTACTGTGTTCCACTAAAGTCTGTTGTCTTTAGCATCATTGTATATCATTTAGCTATTACTGTGTTCCACTAAAGTCTGTTGTCTTTAGCATCATTGTATATCATTTAGCTATTACTGTGTTCCACTGAAGTCTGTTGTCTTTAGCATCATTGTATATCATTTAGCTATTACTGTGTTCCACTAAAGTCTGTTGTCTTTAGCATCATTGTATATCATTTAGCTATTACTGTGTTCCACTGAAGTCTGTTGTCTTTAGCATCATTGTATATCATTTAGCTATTACTGTGTTCCACTAAAGTCTGTTGTCTTTAGCATCATTGTATATCATTTAGCTATTACTGTGTTCCACTGAAGTCTGTTGTCTTTAGCATCATTGTATATCATTTAGCTATTACTGTGTTCCACTGAAGTCTGTTGTCTTTAGCATCATTGTATATCATTTAGCTATTACTGTGTTCCACTGAAGTCTGTTGTCTTTAGCATCATTGTATATCATTTAGCTATTACTGTGTTCCACTGAAGTCTGTTGTCTTTAGCATTATTGTATATCATTTAGCTATTACTGTGTTCCACTGAAGTCTGTTGTCTTTAGCATCATTGTATATCATTTAGCTATTACTGTGTTCCACTGAAGTCTGTTGTCTTTAGCATCATTGTATATCATTTAGCTATTACTGTGTTCCACTAAAGTCTGTTGTCTTTAGCATCATTGTATATCATTTAGCTATTACTGTGTTCCACTGAAGTCTGTTGTCTTTAGCATCATTGTATATCATTTAGCTATTACTGTGTTCCACTGAAGTCTGTTGTCTTTAGCATCATTGTATATCATTTAGCTATTACTGTGTTCCACTGAAGTATGTTGTCTTTAGCATCATTGTATATCATTTAGCTATTACTGTGTTCCACTGAAGTCTGTTGTCTTTAGCATCATTGTATATCATTTAGCTATTACTGTGTTCCACTGAAGTCTGTTGTCTTTAGCATCATTGTATATCATTTAGCTATTACTGTGTTCCACTGAAGTCTGTTGTCTTTAGCATCATTGTATATCATTTAGCTATTACTGTGTTCCACTGAAGTCTGTTGTCTTTAGCATCATTGTGTATATCATTTAGCTATTACTGTGTTCCACTAAAGTCTGTTGTCTTTAGCATCATTGTATATCATTTAGCTATTACTGTGTTCCACTGAAGTCTGTTGTCTTTAGCATCATTGTATATCATTTAGCTATTACTGTGTTCCACTGAAGTCTGTTGTCTTTAGCATCATTGTATATCATTTAGCTATTACTGTGTTCCACTAAAGTCTGTTGTCTTTAGCATCATTGTATATCATTTAGCTATTACTGTGTTCCACTGAAGTCTGTTGTCTTTAGCATCATTGTATATCATTTAGCTATTACTGTGTTCCACTGAAGTCTGTTGTCTTTAGCATCATTGTATATCATTTAGCTATTACTGTGTTCCACTGAAGTCTGTTGTCTTTAGCATCATTGTATATCATTTAGCTATTACTGTGTTCCACTGAAGTCTGTTGTCTTTAGCATCATTGTATATAATTTAGCTATTACTGTGTTCCACTAAAGTCTGTTGTCTTTAGCATCATTGTATATCATTTAGCTATTACTGTGTTCCACTGAAGTCTGTTGTCTTTAGCATCATTGTATATCATTTAGCTATTACTGTGTTCCACTGAAGTCTGTTGTCTTTAGCATCATTGTATATCATTTAGCTATTACTGTGTTCCACTGAAGTCTGTTGTCTTTAGCATCATTGTATATCATTTAGCTATTACTGTGTTCCACTGAAGTCTGTTGTCTTTAGCATCATTGTATATTATTTAGCTATTACTGTGTTCCACTAAAGTCTGTTGTCTTTAGCATCATTGTATATCATTTAGCTATTACTGTGTTCCACTGAAGTCTGTTGTCTTTAGCATCATTGTATATCATTTAGCTATTACTGTGTTCCACTGAAGTCTGTTGTCTTTAGCATCATTGTATATCATTTAGCTATTACTGTGTTCCACTGAAGTCTGTTATCTTTAGCATCATTGTATATCATTTAGCTATTACTGTGTTCCACTGAAGTCTGTTGTCTTTAGCATCATTGTATATCATTTAGCTATTACTGTGTTCCACTGAAGTCTGTTGTCTTTAGCATCATTGTATATCATTTAGCTATTACTGTGTTCCACTGAAGTCTGTTGTCTTTAGCATCATTGTATATCATTTAGCTATTACTGTGTTCCACTGAAGTCTGTTGTCTTTAGCATCATTGTATATCATTTAGCTATTACTGTGTTCCACTGAAGTCTGTTGTCTTTAGCATCATTGTATATCATTTAGCTATTACTGTGTTCCACTGAAGTCTGTTGTCTTTAGCATCATTGTATATCATTTAGCTATTACTGTGTTCCACTGAAGTCTGTTGTCTTTAGCATCATTGTATATCATTTAGCTATTACTGTATTCCACTGAAGTCTGTTGTCTTTAGCATCATTGTATATCATTTAGCTATTACTGTGTTCCACTGAAGTCTGTTGTCTTTAGCATCATTGTATATCATTTAGCTATTACTGTGTTCCACTGAAGTCTGTTGTCTTTAGCATCATTGTGTATATCATTTAGCTATTACTGTGTTCCACTAAAGTCTGTTGTCTTTAGCATCATTGTATATCATTTAGCTATTACTGTGTTCCACTGAAGTCTGTTGTCTTTAGCATCATTGTATATCATTTAGCTATTACTGTGTTCCACTGAAGTCTGTTGTCTTTAGCATCATTGTATATCATTTAGCTATTACTGTGTTCCACTAAAGTCTGTTGTCTTTAGCATCATTGTATATCATTTAGCTATTACTGTGTTCCACTGAAGTCTGTTGTCTTTAGCATCATTGTATATCATTTAGCTATTCACCACAAGAATGCACGAACTCAAACAAGTTGGAAGACGGTTGCCAAACGGAAATTTCTTTTCTCCCGTGACTTTGACTATAAGGGGTTCAATTTACCATCAGCTGAGAACATAAGGACTGAAATTGGACGTGTTTTACCTGGCCAACTAAAGCCGGTATCACACGAGAGCTTTTATAGTCAATATTCGATGATTAAACATTTTCTGGCAACATTTCTGGAATATTTTGCACAGGTATCGGAAACTAGATTGTTGGTAGATGAATTTAGGTAACATACAAATATTAAATGTTTACCTTATGAGCTACCAGACCAGTGTTAAGGACAAATGTTGAGTGAAAAAACGCTCGTATGATACCGGCTAAAGAGACTGTTCATACCCAGTATGGTACCAATATTAGGTTTCATCATTTTACAGTTTTGTTATATTATTCGCTGTTAACCCCTCCAGAACCATGACATATTTGATGTCATATTTTGGTTACCATTACACGATTTTCTTTATATGATATTCCTTTAGGACTCAAATGGGTAAATACGATCTCAATAAACCTTTGAATAACATAGGTCCTTCTTAAACTGTATTCAATCGTCTAATTTTAGCTGAAGGAGTTAAAGTTAGGCTCTATAGTTGTCTTTATGCCCCTAGAAGTGACTAAAAACCCTTTCAGTACGGGTGACGTCCTTTCATTTATTTTTGTTCAGCTTAGGAAACACCTATTAACAAATAAAATACTACCGGTACGAGTACCGTACCGTACTAATAATCTCAACATTTACTTTTAGCTATCACAGACCCTTCCATAGCTACGGTATATTTGAAAGATGTATCATACCATCTTGTGAGCGTCCTGGGTTCCAATCCCCGGACTGCCACATGTGTTTGTTAATTTCATTAATCGAGTTTAGGAGTAAAGTTGGTTAGTGGAGAGAACATAATAATTATATATGTTGCGGTTATTTTGACAATGTTTATATTTTATTTGCAATTCTTTCTCCATGTCTAAACATTTTAAATACGGTACCGGTAGTCTAAAGTTTCATCTGATCATTCTTCCTCTTTTCTCCTCCTTTCTTATGCACTTTCCCTTGCACCATCCTTGCTTCCTTTCTTATGCAATTGATTCCCTTGCACCATCCTTGCTTCCTTTCTTATGCAATTGATTCCCTTGCACCATCCTTGCTTCCTTTCTTATGCAATTGATTCCCTTGCACCATCCTTGCTTCCTTTCTTATGCAATTGATTCCCTTGCACCATCCTTGCTTCCTTTCTTAAACAATTGATTCCCTTGCACCATCCTTGCTTCCTTTCTTATGCAATTGATTCCCTTGCACCATCCTTGCTTCCTTTCTTATGCAATTGATTCCCTTGCACCACCCTTGCGCCCTTTCTTATGCAATTGATTCCCTTGCACCTTCCTTGCTTCCTGTTTTATGCAATTGATTCCCTTGTTTCCTTTCTTATGCAATTGATTCCCTTGCACCTTCCTTGCTTCCTGTTTTATGCAATTGATTCCCTTGCTTCCTTTCTTATGCAATTGATTCCCTTGCACCTTCCTTGCTTCCTGTGTTATGCAATTGATTCCCTTGCTTCCTTTCTTATGCAATTGATTCCCTTGCACCTTCCTTGCTTCCTTTCTTGTGCAATTGATTCCCTTGCACCTTCCTTGCTTCCTTTCTTGTGCAATTGATTCCCTTGCACCTTCCTTGTTTCCTTTATGGAATGAATTCCCTTGCACCTTCCTTGCTTTCTTTCTTATGCAGTTGATTCCCTTGCTTCCTTTCTTATGCAATTGATTCCCTTGCACCATCCTTGCTTACTTTCTTATGCAATTGATTCCCTTGCACCTTCCTTGCTTCCTTTCTTATGCAATTGATTCCCATGCTTCCTCTCTTATGCAATTGATTCCCGTGCACCATCCTTGCTTCATTTATTATGCAATTGATTCCCTTGCACCATCCTTGCTTCCTTTCTTATGCAATTGATTCCCGTGCACCATCCTTGCTTCCTTTCTTATGCAATTGATTCCCTTGCACCATCCTTGCTTCCTTTCTTATGCAATTGATTCCCGTGCACCATCCTTGCTTCCTTTCTTATGCAATTGATTCCCGTGCACCATCCTTGCTTCCTTTCTTAAACAATTGATTCGCTTGCACCATCATTGCTTCCTTTCTTATGCAATTGATTCCCTTGCACCATCCTTGCTTCCTTTCTTAAACAATTGATTCCCTTGCACCTTCCTTGCTTCCTTTCTTAAACAATTGATTCCCTTGCACCATCCTTGCTCCCTTTCTTAAACAATTGATTCCCTTGCACCTTCCTTGCTCCCTTTCTTAAACAATTGATTCCCTTGCACCTTCCTTGCTTCCTTTCTTAAACAATTGATTCCCTTGCACCATCCTTGCTTCCTTTCTTAAACAATTGATTCCTTTGCACCATCCTTGCTTCCTTTCTTAAACAATTGATTCCCTTGCACCTTCCTTGCTTCCTTTCTTATGCAATTGATTCCCTTGCACCATCCTTGCTTCCTTTCT
The DNA here is from genome assembly GCA_037953745.1 of Lithodes maja. Classification (NCBI taxonomy): domain Eukaryota; kingdom Metazoa; phylum Arthropoda; class Malacostraca; order Decapoda; family Lithodidae; genus Lithodes; species Lithodes maja. Next base: position 10,562 of record JBAKBP010026156.1, read on the forward strand.
TATGCAATTGATTCCCTTGCACCATCCTTGCTTCCTTTCTTATGCAATTGATTCCCTTGCACCATCCTTGCTTCCTTTCTTATGCAATTGATTCCCTTGCACCATCCTTGCTTCCTTTCTTATGCAATTGATTCCCTTGCACCATCCTTGCTTCCTTTCTTAAACAATTGATTCCCTTGCACCATCCTTGCTTCCTTTCTTATGCAATTGATTCCCTTGCACCATCCTTGCTTCCTTTCTTATGCAATTGATTCCCTTGCACCACCCTTGCGCCCTTTCTTATGCAATTGATTCCCTTGCACCTTCCTTGCTTCCTGTTTTATGCAATTGATTACCTTGTTTCCTTTATTATGCAATTGATTCCCTTGCACCTTCCTTGCTTCCTGTTTTATGCAATTGATTCCCTTGCTTCCTTTCTTATGCAATTGATTCCCTTGCTTCCTTTCTTATGCAATTGATTCCCTTGCACCTTCCTTGCTTCCTTTCTTGTGCAATTGATTCCCTTGCACCTTCCTTGTTTCCTTTATGGAATGAATTCCCTTGCACCTTCCTTGCTTTCTTTCTTATGCAGTTGATTCCCTTGCTTCCTTTCTTATGCAATTGATTCCCTTGCACCATCCTTGCTTACTTTCTTATGCAATTGATTCCCTTGCACCTTCCTTGCTTCCTTTCTTATGCAATTGATTCCCTTGCTTCCTCTCTTATGCAATTGATTCCCGTGCACCATCCTTGCTTCATTTATTATGCAATTGATTCCCTTGCACCATCCTTGCTTCCTTTCTTATGCAATTGATTCCCGTGCACCATCCTTGCTTCCTTTCTTATGCAATTGATTCCCTTGCACCATCCTTGCTTCCTTTCTTATGCAATTGATTCCCGTGCACCATCCTTGCTTCCTTTCTTATGCAATTGATTCCCGTGCACCATCCTTGCTTCCTTTCTTAAACAATTGATTCGCTTGCACCATCATTGCTTCCTTTCTTATGCAATTGATTCCCTTGCACCATCCTTGCTTCCTTTCTTAAACAATTGATTCCCTTGCACCTTCCTTGCTTCCTTTCTTAAACAATTGATTCCCTTCCACCTTCCTTGCTCCCTTTCTTAAACAATTGATTCCCTTGCACCTTCCTTGCTTCCTTTCTTAAACAATTGATTCCTTTGCACCATCCTTGCTTCCTTTCTTAAACAATTGATTCCCTTGCACCTTCCTTGCTTCCTTTCTTATGCAATTGATTCCCTTGCACCATCCTTGCTTCCTTTCTTAAACAATTGATTCCCTTGCACCTTCCTTGCTTCCTTTCTTATGCAATTGATTCCCTTGCACCTTCCTTGCTTCCTTTCTTAAACAATTGATTCCCTTGCACCATCCTTGCTTCCTTTCTTAAACAATTGATTCCCTTGCACCTTCCTTGCTTCCTTTCTTAAACAATTGATTCCCTTGCACCTTCCTTAAACAATTGATTCCCTTGCACCTTCCTTGCTTCCTTTCTTAAACAATTGATTCCCTTGCACCATCCTTGCTTCCTTTCTTAAACAATTGATTTCCGTGCACCATCCTTGCTTCCTTTCTTATGCAATTGATTTCCGTGCACCTTCCTTGCTTCCTTTCTTATGCAATTGATTCCCTTGCACCATCCTTGCTTCCTTTCTTAAACAATTGATTCCCTTGCACCTTCCTTGCTTCCTTTCTTATGCAATTGATTCCCTTGCACCATCCTTGCTTCCTTTCTTAAACAATTGATTCCTTTGCACCTTCCTTGCTTCCTTTCTTATGCAATTGATTCCCTTGCACCATCCTTGCTTGCTTTCTTATGCAATTGATTTCCGTGCACCTTCATTGCTTCCTTTCTTATGCAATTGATTCCCTTGCACCCCCTTGCTTCCTTTCTTATGCAATTGATTTCCGTGCACCTTCCTTGCTCCCTTTCTTATGCAATTGATTCCCTTGCACCATCCTTGCTTCCTTTCTTAAACAATTGATTTCCGTGCACCTTCCTTGCTTCCTTTCTTATGCAATTGATTCCCTTGCACCATCCTTGCTTCCTTTCTTAAACAATTGATTCCCTTGCACCATCCTTGCTTCCTTTCTTAAACAATTGATTCCCTTGCACCTTCTTTGCTTCCTTTCTTCTGCAATTGATTTCCGTGCACCTTCCTTGCTTTCTTTCTTATGCAATTGATTCCCTTGCACCATCCTTGCTTCCTCCTCTCGTCCCTTTCACATCGTTATTGTATGCAAGTCATTCATTAGTGTCATTCAGAGTTTTAATTACTTCATTTACTTCTTTTAATCTTCATTTTTTGTTAACGACTTGATCATGCTCCCTTGTTCACATATTAATTGTATTTAATTAATTCATTTGTTTGTCGAGTTTACGCGGTCAGAGTTTCGTTATTTAACCCTTTTTCTTATACGATGACGCCTTTCTTTGGTTTGCTGGCTGTTATTAGACTATTTTTATTCAGATTAGGAAGGGTACCGGTATGTGGAAGTCGGAGGGTTAATTGTGATGGTCATTACCCTTATAATGCCCACAGATCCTTCCTGAGCTGTATAATATCGTCTAATGGTAGCCAGAATAGACTGTCAAAAGGCGTCACAATCGTCAAAGGGTTACACAGGAATATAAAAAAAAAAAAAAAATGCAGAACTCCGATCATGAAGGAAGTGGGAGGAGAAAGAAGGAAATGAAAAAAGAAGGCCCTGACACCTTGTATACGACTTACATTCACACACACACACACACACACACACACACACACACACACACACACACACACACACATTTACACCCACGCACACATCAACACACATACACTCACTTACTCACTCACGCACGCACACACACACAGCAACACACACTCACACACACACACACATCAACACACATACACACACTCACCAACTCATACACACACGGGGGTAAAGTTTTTTCATCTGCCTCTAGTCAGATTTACCGGCGTTTTGTATGTAGCTCCTGGGATATGGAGGGAGAAGGAGGAGGAAGGGAGAGAGAGAGGTAGGGATAAAGGAAGGAAGGGGGGAGAGGTGGGGGTATTATGGAGAGGAGGAAGGAAGAGAAGTAAGAAGGATGGGAGGAAGGGGGAGGGGGTGGAATGATGGAAAGGATAGGAAGGAAGAGTGGTAGGGGTGTTGAAAGGAAGGGGGGGAGGGTAGAGGTAATTATGGAAGGAGGAGGGAATAAGAGAAGTAGGAATGATTGAAGGAAGGGTGGGATGGGGAGGAATAATGGAAAGAGGAGGAAGGAAGAGAGGTAGGGATGATGGAAGGAAGGGGGGAAGGGGGGTGGAATAATATAAAGAGGAGGAAAAAAGAGAAATCAGGAATTATGGAAGGAAGGGGGTAGATGGGGAATGATGGAAAGAGAAGGACAGATGAGAAGTATGAAGGATGGAGGGAAGTAACGAAGACAGAGAAGAATGAAAGAAAGACAAGAATATAAGGAATGGTTAAAGGAAAGGAGGAAGGAGGGCATGGAGGAGGAATATATGAAGATAAAATGATGGAAGGAAGAGAGGGAGGGAAGTAAGAATCGTGGAAGGAAGAGAGAAATTAAGGGTAAATGGAAGGAAGCAAGAGAGGATCGGATGAAAGAAGGGAATACATGAAGGACGGAAGGAAGGAAGTAAGAATCGTGGAAGGAAGAGAGAAAACCAAAAAACAAAAGCAAGAACACGAAGGTTGCAAAGAAAGGAGAGAGGAAGCGATATACAAAAAAATAAAGCTCACAAAAGTGGCTGGATGTACAAGACGAACAGAGAGTGTGTGAGAGAGAGAGAGAGAAAGTGTGAGAGAAAGAGAAAGATAGTGTGAATGTGAGAGAGAGTGAGTGAGTGAGTGTGTTAGTGAGTGAGAGAGTGTGTGTGTGTGAGAGATATATTGTGAGAGATAGTGTGTGAGAGAGAGTGAGTGAGTGAGTGTGTTAGTGAGTGAGTGAGAGAGTGTGTGTGTGTGTGTGAGAGAGAGATATATTGTGAGAGATAGTGTGAGAGAGATATATAGTGTGAGTGTGAGAGAGAGCGTAAGTGAGCGAGTGAGTGAGAGAATGGGAGAGAGAAAAGCCCCATCTACATGTTAATATCCAATACATATCTTGAACAATAACCCTGACTCACACATTTGCATATCAACCCTTCTACAACTATTCCACGTTACCCTCTACTCCCCCCCCCCCCTCCCCCTCCTCTACGTCTGTTCAACCCTTCTATGTTGTGTGTGTGTGTGGGATAGAACATGAACAAAGGGATAGAAAAAGGAAGATGTATGGACTACTATCAATGACGAGAGAGAGAGAGAGAGAGAGAGAGAGAGAGAGAGAGAGAGAGAGAGAGAGAGAGAGAGAGAGAGAGAGCTTTCTCTCCTGGTAATCTCTTTCCTCATTCTTTATTTTATTTTTTTTCCATTCTCACTTGTATATTTTCATGACTTCTATTTTTGCTTGTAATTTATATCATCCCTTCCTTGGTTTCTTTCAGCTATGTGATATATTTCTTTTCTCTATCCATACTTGACCTATTTGTCCCTAATTAATCAGGCTGGGAAATTAGGTATAGCCCGGGAGTCCGGACTAGCCTGGACGGTTCCATGTCATTTCAACCAGTAGACCATTTCAACCAGTAGCTCTCAACCAGTGCCAAATTAACCCAGACCAACCAAACCAGTGCCAAAATATAGTACTAACCTAACCGTATTGGTTGATCTGGTACTGGTTGAGAGCTGTTGGTTGAAATGGTCTACTGGTTGAGTTGACCGGTCACCAGCCTGGACATGTAGCCGGGCTAGTGATTTTCTATGTTAGTCTGCCTGGCAGTTGCCTGGGGGACAAGTGTATTGTTTGTAATACTTCCTTACATAACGCTTCAATAACATAAATAATAGTAATCATATAATATCAAATACCGGTATATAATTAATGTACGAAAACATCACTGCGGTAACCCTTTAGTAGACAGAATCTAAAACTAACACTACTCGGTGTACGGTGACCCTTAAGTAAACAGTAAACAGCTGATTGGTTGTCGAATTTTATACTGTCAATATTGATTTCTATCGGATACAATACCATAAACAAGTTCAATAAATATATAAATATAGTATAACAATAACAGGAAAATGTAAACAAGTTAGGCTAAATGTAGCCGTGTAAATCCTATGATAACATGGCTTAAGATTTGTTGTTATTACTTTGCCGTGAATTTCGTAATGTTACTAACTTGAATATAATTGGGGATACTTGTTAATTAAGCTTGTACAGTAGATGGAGTTGGTGGCATAGTTGTTGGTCTGTGGTCAATGTGTTATACGATAATTAATGTAAATCGATAGATGCTGGTTGGGGGGTATACCAGATTGGCATCGTCTGCACATACGTATGTCTCCACTTCGTCGATATTGGTGTGCATTTTAATTATTGTGTTTATATTTTCCCCGTCTTAATGTTATTAATTCGTATCTTTATAAAATCGGCTATTTGGGATTTTTGGATTATCCTTGTTCGAATTATCAGCATTTTGCTGTAACAAACAATTTAACAGACAAACATATCTTCCTTATGTCAGTGGTGTGGTTTCATATTCAGTAAAGCCGTAAACACACTGTCTCTCCCCGGTATAGGCTACATCAATAATGAACTATGAATTTGTAATGTGATTCAATAAAAATATGGCATAGACTAAGGCTGCCTGTTCCTAGAAATGTTTTTCGCCGCATCCAATTTTAAAAATGTATACGGTTATAGACGAAGTTTGTTATTGGGGAGATTGTAGGCACCAGTCGAGCAGGGCAGTTCCCAGAGGAGGCCACATAGCCGTATGATAATGAGTTACTGCAACGTGGTGACAAAAAACAAAACAAAAGAGCGATACCAAAGGAACTGTAGAACAATTATTCATAAGGTAATTTAAATACAATATAACAATGTATTTTGGAGTGAGGGGATAAAGTAGTAGTACCGAGAAGAGGAGGGAGAGTGGAGAACACACATATATATATTGAAGAGACCTGCGCATCCCGGGATGGCAGAGGTTTAATTAGGTTATTAAATGGAAACCTTTAATGTCCTCATCTATTAGGTTATTAAATGGAAACCTTTAATGTCCTCCTCATCTATTAGACTATTAAATGGAAACCTTTAATGTCCTCCTCATCTATTAGATTATTAAATGGAAACCTTTAATGTCCTCATCTATTAGATTATTAAATGGAAACCTTTAATGTCCTCCTCATCTATTAGACTATTAAATGGAAACCTTTAATGTCCTCCTCATCTATTAGGTTATTAAATGGAAACCTTTAATGTCCTCATCTATTAGGTTATTAAATGGAAACCTTTAATGTCCTCCTCATCTATTAGATTATTAAATGGAAACCTTTAATGTCCTCCTCATCTATTAGGTTATTAAATGGAAACCTTTAATGTCCTCATCTATTAGATTATTAAATGGAAACCTTTAATGTCCTCCTCATCTATTAGACTATTAAATGGAAACCTTTAATGTCCTCCTCATCTATTAGATTATTAAATGGAAACCTTTAATGTCCTCATCTATTAGATTATTAAATGGAAACCTTTAATGTCCTCCTCATCTATTAGATTATTAAATGGAAACCTTTAATGTCCTCCTCATCTATTAGATTATTAAATGGAAACCTTTAATGTCCTCCTCATCTATTAGATTATTAAATGGAAACCTTTAATGTCCTCCTCATCTATTAGATTATTAAATGGAAACCTTTAATGTCCTTCTCATCTATTAGATTATTAAATGGAAACCTTTAATGTCCTCCTCATCTATTAGGTTATTAAATGGAAACCTTTAATGTCCTCCTCATCTATTAGATTATTAAATGGAAACCTTTAATGTCCTCCTCATCTATTAGGTTATTAAATGGAAACCTTTAATATCCTCATCTATTCAATGTTTTTGCCATCAACGTGCCATTGAAAATACTATTGTTATTTCCAAAAAATTAGTAATGCAGGAGTTTTCCAAAACTCAATAAGTACTGTGGACTTAGGCAATTTATAGAAGCTGGTGGCATGTTCGTGAATGTATGTGGTACTGAACGAGTTAAACAAAAATGTATAAGGGCAAGTACAAAATATGTCAGGGCAAGTGAAAACACTGTCAGGGCAAGTAAGTTTCAGAAGTGACTACTAGCCCGGGGCAAGTAGATCCCCAACACTAATGTCCCAGCCTGGTCCCTATGATGGCATATAATATACAGTATAGTGTTCACTTTTTATATTACATAATTCTAACTCCCTTTCTGTAAATGTCTGAGTCTTCTAAGTTCTCTGTTATACACGCATGAGTAAGCTATTTGATTTATGTCATTCTATATATAACAGGTGTACAGTAGATAATTTATCATATGTATATACACATAAACGTGCGTCTGACCACATGCTTTCCAAATTATATTTGAGTTAAGGGAAGACTGGCCGTTTGTTTGGTCTATTAATTCATTTATTCATACCGGTATATATTTTTAGTTCCCCCCCCCCCCCCTAGATGTCCATCAAGCTTACAAAAACACCCCCTAGACCCCCCTTCAAGACAAATTTGTATATTTTTCGGTAAAAAAAAATCTCGGCCGAAGGCCGGTTCCTCTTAAAATTGCAGGCTCGTTATCGCTCGCCAGGAAAAAATCGACACCTAAATGGCAAGAAAAGGTCTTAAAATTGACAACGAAATGGGGCGAAAGGTGTTAAAATCGCCAAACTAATGGGCAGAACGTCTTATAATCTCAAAACTAGTGGGGCTAAACATTAGGGAGAAGGGGGTCCCGAAAACCGGCCCATTACCCCTTAATGTCGTGAGAGTATGCGAGAGCCTGAGAGAGACTGGGATGCGGGTGCTCAGGGAGGCCGAGCCATGCACCAAGCTAACCCATGGGGGGAAAGTCAGTATCAAGCTGGTTGCCCCATTAGTTAGTCGATTTTCAGACCTTTCACCCCATTTCGTAGTCAATATTTAGACCTTTCGTGCTATTTAAGTGTCGAATTTTTCCCTGGCGAACGATAGTGAGCCTGTAATGTTTGAAGAATCGGCCTTCGGCCTGGACATTTTTCTACCGAAAAATGTACAAATTAATCTAGAAGGGGATCTAATGGATGTTTTTTTTTTAAATTTGATGGAAGTCTAGGGAGGAAACTAGAAAAATAATGAATACATGCAAAAATCGCCCAAAAAGTGAAGCATCCCCCCTTAATGTGGTGAGAGTATGCGAGAGCCTGAGAGACTGAGTTGCGGGTGCTCAGTGAGGCCGAGCCATGCACCAAGCTAACTAACCATGGGGGGAAAGTCAGTACCTACCAGTATCAAGCTGGTTGTACAGTCGTTACTTAAGGGGAGGTATGTCGTGTTTCTAGACCCAAGTCTCCCTCATGTTTAGCCCCATTAGTTTTCAGATGTTAAGATGTTTGCCCCATTAGTTATTCGATTTTAAGACCTTGCACCCCATTTCTGTGTCAATATTAGGACCTCTCGTGCCATTTAGTTGTCAATTTTTTCCTGGCAAGCGATAGCGAGCCTGCAAATTTTAACAGGAACCGGCCTTCGGCCAGGACATTTTTTCTACCGAAAAATGTACAAATAAATCTCGAAAGGGAGTCTTGAGGTGCTTGTTTAAGGTTTGATGGAGGTCTAAGGATGAAACTTTAAAAATATTAATAAATAAATGGACACAAAATATACAGCACCACTCTTAATCAGTAGACCATTTCAACCATTCCTGTTTTTGTTTTGTTTGTCCCTTGTGTATGTTTATATAGAGCCACTTATAAAAACTACTAAACCTCTTATATTCAACCATTTTAACACTCTCTCTCTCACACACACACACTCTCTCTCTCTCTCACACACACACTCTCTCTCTCTCTCTCTCTCTCTCTCTCTCTCTCTCTCTCACACACACCCACACTCTCTCTCACACACACCCACACTCTCTCTCTCTCTCACTCACACACTCTCTATCTCTCTCTCTCAATGGATTTGACAATGGATTATAGCAAAAGTTTAGCCTCATTATATATATAATTATACAACACGCAACCATGGCTGGAAATTATAATTGAAAAGGTTCAGCACTAGTATTTGTGGAAACTTTTTCACATATATGATCTGTTCTACCTGGAACAAACTTTCCTCCGAAGTTGTAAAGTTGTAAACAGTTCTTCAGTAGAGCAGTTCATGAAGAGTAAATAGTATTTTGCACACTGTAAAGAGTGTAGTGCACTAAACAGTCTCTCTCCTTCCACTTCGACTATCTCCTCGGAATGGACCGCAAGGTCTCATAGATGCTAACTATTCATTGTAACTCCTTATAACTCTCTCACACTTCCTCGTTAAATCTATATCTATTGCCTGACGCCGTGATCCCCGAAGGGGTGGCCACGAACGAACCGCCCCCATGCACTTCTGTCCCCAGTCAGTCGACGCCCCTCCCCCCAACCAGCACCGCCTTCGTTCATGTAGTTCCTCACTCCATCCTTCCACCTCATATTCGGTCTACCTCTCCCCCTCTGTCCCTCCACCTCGCTCTCGTACACCCTCTTAGTCATTCTCTCGCTTTCCATACGTTCCATATGGCCGAACCATCTCAAGTTGTTCCTTTTCACACTTTCCAGCACATCTACCTCCACACCACACCTCCTTCTTACTTCCTCATTAGTCTGTCTATCCCTCCATGTAACTCCGCACGCACTCCTTAAGTAATTCATTTCCACTGCTCTCACTCTTGGTCTGAGTCTCTCAACCAACGTCCATGCTTCGCTTCCGTAAGTCAGTGTCGGGATTACCACACTGTCATGCAAGGACTTCTTCACTTCCATACTGACCACCCTATTTCTTGTTACTGCTTTTAGCGTTCCTACAACCCTCTTCCCCTGTTGTACCCTCTCCCGCACCTCTTCATCCATAGTCCCATCTTTACTCAACACACTGCCCAGATACTTGAAAGAGTTGACGATCTCCATAGCCTGACCGTTCAGCTTCACCTCACACTCTGTGACTTCACCCCTTTCGAAGACCATAACCTTGCTCTTCCCCGTATTTACCTTCAAATTCCGTTTTTCGCACACTGTTCCAAACTCATTTACCAGACCCTGCAACTCCCATTCATTATCACTCATCAGAACTGTATCATCCGCAAACAGCAGTATAGGTAGCTTCCACTCAATTCCCCTCCCTTTTTCAGCAATACACCAACATCCACTGCTCATGATAGTATTTCCTTTCATAACTCCATCCATATATACAGTAAAACAACCACGGGGACATCACACACCCCTGTTTCAACCAACATTCAGGTCAAAGAACTCGCTCTGCTCACTCTCCACACGTACTGCCGCCTTTGCACCCTCATACTATGCTCTTCACTGCTTTCAGCAACTTGCCCTCTACTCCGTATATTCTAAGTACTTTCCACAAACCTTCTCTATCCACTCTGTCATAGGCCTTCTCCAAGTCCATAAAGGCAACATACACCTTTTGTTTCTTCTCAGATACTTCTCCACAACACAATTCAGGGTAAAAATCTGATCTACACATCCTCTTCCCTTCCTAAAGCCTCCCTGCTCGTCGCCTATCCATTTCTCCGTTCTCACTCTCACTCTCTCAATCACTACCCTACTGTATACCTTCCCTACTACGCTTAGAAGACATATTCCTCGGTGGTTTACCACACACTCCTCTTTCCCCTTTGCCCTTATATAGGGGGACTATTATGCCAGTCTTCCAGTCATCGGGTGCACTCCCCTTCTCCCATGCTAGTTTGCACATTTTCCATACCATTCTATCACTATCTCACTACCATACCTCAACCATTTCCCACACACTCCATCTGTTCCTGGTGCTTTCCCCAACTTCACTCTTTTCATGGCTTTCCCACACTTCTGACCTCCTGATCCCCACCTCCTCCTCCACTACTTCTCTTCTTCTCCCTCCCATACCATATCCAGCTATGTTTGCTGGCTCTTCATTCCTTTCATTTAGCAACTCACTGAAGTACTCCCTCCATCTTTCGACTCTCTCTTGCTTCTCGGCTAGCATTCTCCCATTCTTATCTTTCACACCCTTACTGTTTCCCTTGCTACCTTCCCTAACTTTCTTGACTTCTTTCCAGAACAGTTTCTTACTCTCCCTCCATTTTACACTCAGATTCCTTCCAAATTCCTCATCTACTCTTCTCTTACTTTCCTTCACTACTCTCTTCACCACCCTCTTACTCTCCACGTACCTCGCTCGTTTCTGTCTCTCGGAATCTTCATTCCCTCTACTACCCAACCACTCTCTATATGCTTTCTTCTTTTCTTCCACAGCTATTCTTACCTCTTCTGTCCACCATGCTGTACCTTTCACTCCCCTCCCTCTTCTCCTCACTCCACACACCTCCTCACATGCTGCACAGATCTCATCCTTAAACACCTTGCTCATCTCCTCCACTTCCTCCATAACTTCCAGGTCGAACCCACCTAGTCGTCTTTCCACTGCTCTCCTGTACTCCTCCCTGACTTCCTCCTCCTGCAACCTCTCCACCCTCCTCACCATCTATTGATCTATTTATTTGTTCATTCAGTTTAGGAAGGATCTCTGGCAAAAATATGGCTTCAAACTATCTCATTCAACTGTTTAACTATCACAGATTCTGCCTAATCTGCATAACATTGTCTAAATATGCTGTACAAAATAGCCATAGTCAAATTAAAGAAACGTCGCTGGTACAGAAAGGGTTTAGCTAATTACATTTCCATTGTCCCTACACACAACTCGCGAACACTAACACGCAGTTAGTGTGTTTTATAGCGCGCGCGCACACACACACACACACACACACACACACACACACACACACACACACTCACACTCACACACACAATGTGTTAATTTATGATAATTTGTATTTTGCACTAGCATAATTATTGTATTAATTTTTTGTTTTAATGTAAAGTATATTATACTCACCCATTGTAAACTGAGCTTACCATTTTCATATATGTACATCTCATGTTCATCCACTAATTGTAAAATGTGTATTTTCAGCTAATGAGGCTGCCATTCTTTAATAAACCGTTTATTATTATTATTATTATTATTACACACACACACACACACACACACAGTCATACGCACATATGCCTCCAAGTCTGCATGCTCGCACTTTAACATCTCTCTCTCTCTCTCTCTCTCTCTCTCTCTCTCTCTCTCTCTCTCTCTCTCTCTCTCTCTCTCTCTCTCTCTCTCTCTCTTTCACACACACACACACACACACACTTAAAGCTACATTAATGTGGTTGTGGTGAAATGGTCTTGCTACTGGACTGGTAATCTTAAGGCCCTGGGTTCAAATCCCGGATATTTCAATGTGAAGATATTATTGGGATGGAATTTTACGCTGTACTTGGTTTCAGTACATTACCAGAAAACCCAATGATACGCCATAAAAATAGCCTTGCTATTTATAATAAATTGTACGTCATCATTATTTAATTATTCCAATGTTCAAATCATGTTATGGGAAGTAGTGGCATGAGAGAGAGAGAGAGAGAGAGAGAGAGAGAGAGAGAGAGAGAGAGAGAGAGAGAGAGAGAGAGAGTGTTGATGTGGTTTGGAGACGTTGAAGCTGCACCAAGCCATGAAGAAACAACCAGGCACCGTATGTTTATGAACATAAGACTACCAACGAGCCAGTTGTAACACTCGTCTATCTCGTTCTCTCACTTGCCATCTGAAATAAGACATCCTGACTTCATTGTATTGAACAATTAAATCTACAGGTTAGTATATAATACTGTATATACTGTATATATATACATATATACAGTATATCAAACGTATTATTATTATTAATATGTTTTCCATGTCAGTAGCCTGTAACTCTTGCAAGGCTCCGAGATAATCGATTGAAGTTTCGAGATGATGCGTGTTTCATATACAGGGTATGTCTCACTAAATGATCACAGTGGAGCTTCAAGGTGTGGGTTGCATCCTTTCTGCCACACTAGATATCGACACCATATTTATACACGTCACTTGATTTGGAGAGAGCAGGTATACGGTCGTTCACAGTATCTTCGAATATAGTCGGGCATCTTCTATGCTATCAATTGGTGACGATATAGGGGGTATTTTCTTGACGTGTCGGTGTATCCAGGTCTCACAAGGTAAAGGAGAACCAGCGTAGTAGTGAAGATCTTTATTATCTTTAATAGGTACCAGACATTTCGGAGAAATCAGTCTCCATCTTCAGTGGATCTAAAATAGACAAAATGATTACATAAGAAACAAAATAAATACTTACCTATGGATATTTAATATACAACAGTACAGTTCAGATGAATAGGTACCGTTAAGCGCTAAAGGTAATTAAAAACGATATATAAAGATAACTAGCGTTAAGCAAAATTATAAAAATAGAATGAGTATACACTAGAGTACAAAACGAAACTGGAAGGATAGTTACTGAGTGAAAAGCGGTGTCGCAGTGGCCGTGTTGTTCAGGATGGGCTTTAGTTTACGCATTAAGATTGATTCCGAGGTGATTAGGTCGTAGCGTGAATGATATATGGTTAGTATCTGGAAGTCTGTGGAAGAGAAAGGGTGATTAAACTGGTGAGAGGGATCGCGGATAGCAGAAGAGGAAGGCTTAGAAATCAAACTACCTGTCTGAATCTATTTACCTTGGTGCTCCAGGATTCGGTGAAGCAACTAACGTGAGGTGGAACCCACGTATGTAGCATTACAGAAAGAACAGGTTAGATAGTTAAAATAGGACTTCAGAGGCTATCAACCCTATTGGATTATTAAGCCAGCACACTTACAGTCAAGAATAACGTCAGGACTGGAGCCCCTTTTAGAGAACTCCAGTCCCATATAGAACAGGTGAACTGGTAAACCACATTGGAATGCAGGTTCGTAGGAAGAGAAGAAATAGGTTTGAGGATATTGCCTATAGTGTTGTAAAGGCGAATTTGAAATTAATTTGCGGGTAGCAGTTGCGAAGAGTTTTGTGGAGGGGTTTCCTAATGTCATAGCTTAGTGGCCCTAAATATGGAAGTTTAATATAATCGAAACGTCTGTTACCCATACAAGAAAATAAAGATGTTCACTACGATGGTTCTCCCTTTTCTTGTGAGACTTCTCTCTCTCTCTCTCTCTCTCTCTCTCTCTCTCTCTCTCTCTCTCTCTCTATATATATATATATATATATATATATATATATATATATATATATAATCTATCTACCTAGCTATCTATATATCTATCTATCACAGCACTTTCTACCACTTCCCCCCACTGTACGTTTGACCTGTGGCCTTATACCTTATATTCTGGTCTCGCTCCGGTATTTCTCTCTCGCTCTCTCTTCCTTCCGACCTTCCCGCTTTCGGAGTTCCAGGGTTCCTTTATCGGTTTGTCTGCTTCTCTTTCGTCTTCTCTTCTGCCTCGTCCTTTTATGTCTTCTCTTTGGTTTTTCGGCTTTCGTCTTTAACCCCTTCCTTACCGAGGATATTATTTTATGTTATTCCAGCTGTATTTTGTGTTATTCCAGCTGTATTTTGTGTTATTCCAGCTGTATTTTGTGTTATTCCAGCTGTATTTTGTTATTCCAGCTGTATTTTGTGTTATTCCAGCTGTATTTTGTGTTATTCCAGCTGTATTTTGTGTTATTCCAGCTGTATTTAGACGATTTTGTTATGTAGCTTAGGAGGAAACTGTGGTATTTAAAATGGGTAATCGAGATAGTTTGAAGTCTCTCAATTGCTACACGGCCTCCCTAAGCTGGATAAAATTGTCTAATAGTATCCAGCTTATAATGCCAAGGACAACTCGGTTCTAAAGGGGTTAATAACTTCTGCCTTTCTTCTCTCTCTTCCTTCCTACCTTCCCGCTTTCGGAGTTCCAGGGGTCGTTTATCGGTTTGTCTGCTTCTCCTTCGTCTTGTCTTCTGTGTTGTCCTTTTCTTTCTTCTCTCTCCCTTTTTGTCTTGCTTCTGTTTTGCCTTTGCGAATATATTATATATATTTGTTCCTATATAATTTATGTTGTTAGTTTCCTCTCTAGACCTCCATCAAGCTTAAATAAAGCACCCCAAGATCCTTCTTAAGATAAATTTGTACAATTTTCGATAGAAATATGAACCGGCCGAAGGCCGGTTCCTCTTAAATTACTGGCTCATTATCGCTCGCCAGGAAAAAATCGACACCTAAATTACACGAAAAGTCTTAAAATTGACAAAGAAATGAGGTGAAAGTTCTTAAAATCGCCAAACTAATGGGCCGAACGTCTTAAAATCTGAACACTAATGGGGCTAAACATGAGGAAGAAGGGAGCATAAAAACGGTCCATCTCCCCTTAATCTCTTCTGTCTTTCTGCTCTGTCGTCCTTTTGTTCTGTTTAGGGTTTCTTTTGTTCTGTTTAGAGTTTCTTTTGTTCTGTTTAGGGTTTCTTTTGTTCTGTTTAGAGTTTCTTTTGTTCTGTTTAGGGTTTCTTTTGTTCTGTTTAGGGTTTCTTTTCTTTCGTTTTTTCTTATTTTTCGTCTTTCTTTCGCGTTCTTTCTTTCCATTTTTGTCTTTTTAACCCCCTTCAGTATCGGGATCGTCTTTTTCATAATTTGTATGGCAATTATTAGACGATTATATTTAGTTTAGGAAGGGCATGCACTTTAATTAAACGGCTTCCATGCAAGTATCCCAATTCATTATTTTAACTAACACGCGTTATTCCTAAGTTGTATAGAGAAGCGTCTAAATATAACTGAAACAAGAGAACAAGACATCCCCGGTAGTGAAGGGGTTTCAATACAGAATTAGGCATATATGATGTAGCTAAGGCCTATTGTGACGCATGTCGAGTATGAGCATGCTGTACAGAACGCCCAGTCAGGCCCCACTCTCGCTAGGATCGTCAGGGCAGGAACTTTGGCTGTAGTCTGTGTAGAGTTTCCTAACTTAGTTTATGTGAGCCGTTGTACTATAAGTACAGTATTATAAACATGTATTTTGTTTTCATCTGAGTCAACGAGTTCTATTTTATATCATTAGTTATAAGTGTTGTGTGTGGGACTTATTGGTAATGATGAGAGGAGAGAGAGTGCGTAACGGGGGAACAGTGAGTGCGCCACGCTGCAGGTAGGCCTAATTCCCTCCTCCCTCCTCCTCAGCGCGTGGGAAATCCTTTGTCGATCCCAGATTGAGAGAGAATATTACGTAATGATTGCTAGTGGGCGGTCCTTAGTAGTTGGCGATATGCTCACTAGAGGGCCGAGTATAAAAAGGGAAGTCTAGCCGTATTTTCCCCAGAACTCATCAGGCAGAGCGACTTCTCATATCCCTTGCAACTATCCATATTCTTCCGACTGATGTGAACTTTCTCTACTCTCTAAACAGCCTATCTTCTTCTCTTCTCGTCCCTTTTTAACCAATGACCCCTTTGGTGCAGATTTAGTCAGCCAAAGTATTATCGCTTGAGTTCTCACGAGATAAGTGCCTGTTAGATAGCCTATTTTTGGAAGGGTTAACTAGAATAGGATTGATTGATGTTTGTTGCACTCGTATATGCATTTCCCGGTGTGCGATTATTCATGTTCCTGTTTTCTGCTGGTTTAGGCAATGCTAGACTGGGATAGGGTTTCTGAGTTGTGATTTCCTATGAGTACTAGGTTGCGGTTGAACCAGTACAATTGCAACGGAGACGTGGAACGCCTAGGTGGTCTTTCTGACTGTGTACCGTGGGAGTTTAGCACTGTGTTGCGAGTGAGGGCTTTTGCCTATGCCACCCAACACTGTGCTATCTCATTTGCTTGACTTTGAGAGGATCGCCAGGAGAGAACCAGATACTAGTGATCTGGATCTCTCAAGAGAGCATCCCGTCAATTACCGTAATTTGGCCGCACAGTCTTAAGGACCTCGCTAGGCTACGAGCCGCTTGCTCAGCCATTGTCTCTTAACCTTATGTATCCCAGCTAGACTTTGCTCGACCAGCAGATACAGCATAGTATCGAAGCTTCTCCTTATGTATATTATTGTTTATGCACTATTGATTTCATGTGTGGCACGCTTAGCTACTTCAGAGATTAGTGGCCCACGAGCACAATCTTAGTAGGCTATTGTCAGTGCATTGTCGGAGTACTTCTTCTTAATGTTTGCCATATCCTATTGCTTATTCTTATAATTCTTCTTATGTCAATTTAAAGCCTTTAATTACCAGTGAGTTATTCATTAAATTGTTGTTCAAAATCCGATACTTACTTCTTATGAGTATTCGAGAAGCATCTAACTTATCAGAAGATTCCTTGCTTGATGCTCGAGGACTATTGTTTAACGTAACGTAATAGTGCCGATCCGAAGTAGAGGGTGGAGGACTTCTTAAGTTCTTAGTTCAAGGGTGGATTACTTCGGCTTCGGCCAACACTATTCTTTAGTGTTGTAGTACTTTCTTCTTTGTTTGATTGTTGACCAGACTAGATAACTCCCGTCTAGTTATTAGTCTGTTGTGTGAAACGCTAGTACCGAGTTCTTGTATACCCCGTTATAGCAGATAGAACTCTGGAGTGTAGTGGCGTTTTTTGTTCGGCTGGCAGTACTCTGGGGTTGGGATCGTGTGTTTCCGTTGTGGCAGCGAGCCATACTCGAGTCCTGTGTAAGAGCCCTAGTGGTATCGAGTGCCCGGTCGTAACACTATAAGAGTGAGGAGGCTTAAGGGGAGGTATTTAGTTTGTTCCCTAGACCTCCATCAACCTTAAAATTACACCCCCTCGAGTCCCTTTCAAGATAAATTTGTACATTTTTCGGTAGAAAAATTTCCCGGCCGAAGGCCGGTTCCTCTTAAATTACAGGCTCGCTATCGCTCGCCAGGATAAAATCGACACCTGAATTGCACGAAAGGTCTTAATATGGGGTGAAAGTTCTTAAAATCGCTAAACTAATGGGGCAAACGTTTTATAATATCAAAAGCAATGGGGCTAAACATGAGGGAGAAAGGGGTTAAGAAAAAAATCCCTCAAGTGGAGACCTCCCCTTAAAGGGCACGTACTGGGACCAATTTTCTAGAACTAAGGGTATAGGGTTTTGACTCCTGCTCAACTTAACTGGTCAAGCTGTAATAAGTCTTCCATTTAAGGGAGTCCACCTCGCTTTTTTTCTCTTTCTCTCCCTCTCTCTTTGGCTTGTATTCATTCGGCCCCATTCAGCCTGCTGTTTTAAGATTTTTACCTCCATCCAGGTGTCAATATTTTGCTGGCGAGCGGTAGCGAGCCAGCATATATATATTTTTATTTTGACAGCAAGCTAAATTTGTACATATTTCGATAGAAAAATGTTTCCGGCGAAGCCGGATTTCTCCATACAATGCTGGCTCGCTATCGCTCGCCAGGAAGAAATCGACACCTGGATGGGGATAAACGTCTTAAAATAGTTGGCTGAATGGGGCCGAATGGATACAAGCCAGGGAAAGAGAGAAGAGGAGAGAAAGCTAAACAAAAAACGGTGACCCTCCTTAATGTTTATTCATATTACTGCATATCTATACATACAGTAGGCATGGTTTGATATATCACTCGGCAACAACTATCTCTGAATCAGTACAAATATTGCCACAACTCCCCTGTTCTAAGAAATTTACTCCAATGTGTATATATATTGCATACATCAATTATATTGTGGGTGAATTATTTGATCCTCTCTGTACCGGTGCCGTCCTTTTAACTTTATTCTGGCTACTGTTAGACGATTGTATTCAGTTTATACAGGGCCTCCAGCAATTAACAGGCTTCGAACTATCTCACTCAACCCTTTCAACTACCACAGATCCTTCTTAAACTCCATAAAATCACCTAAATATAAGTAGAGTAAAGTTAAAGTGACGTCGTTGGTACAGAAGGGGTTAAAGTGATATATGTTCAGTATTAGATCAGAGTTGGCTTTATTTATCATTGGCTTCATTTATCATTGGCTTCATTTATCATTGGCTTTATTTATCACTGGCTTCATTTATCATTGGCTTCATTTATCAGTGGCTTCATTTATCATTGGCTTCATTTATCATTGGCTTCATTTATCATTGGCTTTATTTATCACTGGCTTCATTTATCATTGGCTTAATTTATCAGTGGCTTCATTTATCATTGGCTTCATTTATCATTGGCTTCATTTATTTATGTTTCATGAATCATGTCTCGTGTGTGTTTGTGTATATTTGACGGATGAACAGATAATTATATTAAATCCTGTACCAGCGACGTCTTTTCAGTTATAATGTTGCTACAGTTAGACGATTTTGTGCACTTTAAAAAGGATCTGTGGTAGTAAACAGGGTTAAGGGAGATCGTTCGAAGCCTGTTAATTACTGAAGGCCCATTTTAAGGGGGATGACCTGCTGGGGGTTAGGGAATAGAATATGCCCCACGTGCCTTCTGCGTGTCGTAAGAGGCGACTAAAGAGGTTGGGTCGGTGGGCTTGCGACCCCCACCCGGAAAAAATATGTAAGCAAAAAAAAACGAACGAACAGCCTCGGATGCGGACGGAACCAACGTTGACGAACCACGACTGACTAAGGACATGCCTTCGGACATTCTGAGAATGGCTACATGGAATGTTAGTGGCATGAATGATGGCACAAAAGAGAGAGAGGTTCTGGAAGTGTTAGTGAATGCCAGGCTGGATGTATGTGGAATGACAGAGACCAAATGGAAAGGTTCATATGTGAGAGAGTGGGAGTGTGGAATGGGTGTGTGTGCTGGAGTGAGTGAAGGAACAGCGAGAGAAGGTGCATGTTTGTTTGTAAGTAGCAAATGGAAGGAATGTGTAAGAGAGTATGGGTCTGTGGGTTCAAGGATTGTGTGGGTGAGAATGAAAGTAGGAATACAAACGTGGGTGATTGTATGCGTGTATGCCCCGACAGAGGATATACTTGAAAGAAAGAAAGAGGAGTTCTGGATGAATGTGGAGGCGTGCCTGGAGAAGTTTGACAAGAACGAAAGAATATTTCTGATTGGGGATATGAATGGTAAGGTGGGTGATAGGAAAGTTGAGGGAGTGGTGGGAGGGTGGGGGGTACCATCAGAGGTGAATGGGAATGGTAGTGCACTTGTGGACGTATGTGTGGGGAGGAGGCTGTGGATAGCCAACACCTTCTTCCGACACAGAATGATCCACAGGTATACGTGGAAACGGATGTTGACGATGAAGGATAAGACAGTGGTGGAACGAAAGTCATTGATTGATTATGTATGTGTGGATGAACGAATGAAGAAATCTGTGATGGATGCTAGGGTGTATAGGGGTATTGGAGGGGGTCTGTCTGATCATTATGTAGTGGTAGCTAAGGTTAGGATACAAAAGAAGTGGGTGAGGAGAGCGGGAGGGAGGCGAGAGGAGGGTGGAATGGTGAGGAGGGTGGAGAGGTTGCAGGAGGAGGAAGTCAGGGACTAGGACAGGAGAGCAGTGGAAAGACGACTAGGTGGGTTCGACCTGGAAGTTATGGAGGAAGTGGAGGAGATGAGCAAGGTGTTTAAGGATGAGATCTGTGCAGCATGTGAGGAGGTGTGTGGAGTGAGGAGAAGAGGGAGGGGAGTGAAAGGTACAGCATGGTGGACAGAAGAGGTAAGAATAGCTGTGGAAGAAAAGAAGAAAGCATATAGAGAGTGGTTGGGTAGTAGAGGGAATGAAGATTCCGAGAGACAGAAACGAGCGAGGTACGTGGAGAGTAAGAGGGTGGTGAAGAGAGTAGTGAAGGAAAGTAAGAGCAGAGTAGATGAGGAATTTGGAAGGAATCTGAGTGTAAAATGGAGGGAGAGTAAGAAACTGTTCTGGAAAGAAGTCAAGAAAGTTAGGGAAGGTAGCAAGGGAAACAGTAAGGGTGTGAAAGATAAGAATGGGAGAATGCTAGCCGAGAAGCAAGAGAGAGTCGAAAGATGGAGGGAGTACTTCAGTGAGTTGCTAAATGAAAGGAATGAAGAGCCAGCAAACATAGCTGGATATGGTATGGGAGGGAGAAGAAGAGAAGTAGTGGAGGAGGAGGTGGGGATCAGGAGGTCAGAAGTGTGGGAAGCCATGAAAAGAGTGAAGTTGGGGAAAGCACCAGGAACAGATGGAGTGTGTGGGGAAATGTTGAGGTATGGTGGTGAGATAGTGATAGAATGGGTATGGAAAATGTGCAAACTAGCATGGGAGAAGGGGAGTGCACCCGATGACTGGAAGACTGGCATAATAGTCCCCCTATATAAGGGCAAAGGGGAAAGAGGAGTGTGTGGTAACCACCGAGGAATATGTCTTCTAAGCGTAGTAGGGAAGGTATACAGTAGGGTAGTGATTGAGAGAGTGAGAGTGAGAACGGAGAAATGGATAGGCGACGAGCAGGGAGGCTTTAGGAAGGGAAGAGGATGTGTAGATCAGATTTTTACCCTGAATTGTGTTGTGGAGAAGTATCTGGAGAAGAAACAAAAGGTGTATGTTGCCTTTATGGACTTGGAGAAGGCCTATGACAGAGTGGATAGAGAAGGTTTGTGGAAAGTACTTAGAATATACGGAGTAGAGGGCAAGTTGCTGAAAGCAGTGAAGAGCATGTATGAGGGTGCAAAGGC
>JBAKBP010026157.1:0-32159 GCA_037953745.1 Lithodes maja
CTGCAAGTCCACCAATACAATAATGACACAATAAAAATTCCTCCAATATGCAAGAAAATTCTAGCCAGCTCTACTAGGTAGCATAGAATAGTTCTCCAAAAAACATGTGATAGGATACTACTGAATCTTGTGCAAGGTCGCCATTTTGTTACGGCTGGATCGGCAATACATATTCGGGATTCTTGATCGTAGGACAGAAATGGCTTATGTGACAACGACACGCTCGATTCCAGTCCCAAATACTATATGCTCCAGACAACAAAAGCACCAACGCCCTACAGAGTTATCGTCTATGGTAACGAGGTACCTTAACTCGGCGAAAGTGTACAACAGGGGTAGGCTATGAGGCTAAACTCCCTCAGACATTTATAGGTTACGTTATTACTAAAGAAATGCAATACTCAAGAAACTACGTTAATATTAAGCCTCTAATAATGTAGAATAGAAGCAGGCTAAAGGTATGACAGTGAAATGCTAAATGACAAATGTACACGCCTACTTGAAAGCGCGTGCACTAGAATAACTGTCCCCTACTAACATGCACTAGCATGTAGCATACAAGATATTCATGATCCAGTAGATACCTAATAATACACATGGAAGGAACATAAATAGTAGTCACTTATTGTAATAATGAATCTATACTTGGAATAACTAAAAGGTTGCAGGCAACAGTACTGCGCCGGTAGCCTACTACCGCATAGGCTACTTCGCTTCTCTCACTCTGTCTCCCCTCTGAGTCTGTATGCGCCCTACGCAACAGAACTCCGGACACAGCAGCAAAACGACAGTGCAGTTAATTGATACATGAAAGTATTAATAGTGTTGTCTTGTGTGTGAGTAATGTGTACTGTAAAGTGTTACATACATAAACTTAAAGAGAGCTGCAATGCATAGTAAAATAAAGATATAACCCACTCATCATCCCCATGTGTTCTAGCTAGCAGGCCAAGTCACAGGAACAACGAGTCCCAGCACCGAAAGCGAGAACCCAGGAAAAGACTGCAGAGAACACAAGGACAGATAAATTACGTTACTCTACTATACCGGCACTACGAGCGAGCTGTAGTCTCTGGTACTGCACTCGCTCCTGGCTCGGTAGGCAAATCAAGGCTAAGTCCTCACCCCTCTACAGACAACTCCTGGGCATGGTCGGGCTCTTACACATGGCACTAGTCTAGTCACAAATTGGATGATGAGCTGGGCATATAACTCGTGAACATGTAGAACGTTCACCAACTATCCTCATCAAGAAGATCGCTGTTCACATTAACCCCTTAAATCTAATACATGTAAATATATGCTTGTCCTAAGAGTAATACGAGAGGTGAGTGCTGAAACTCCTTTAGGACCTCAAGGGAAGGGTATGCATTTAAATAGAGAGAAGAATGAAATGAGAGTAATGTCGTCAGAGAGAAAGAGTGCAACCGTGAGAAATTGGGAGAGAGGGCAAGGGATGTTAGAATCTCAAAGGTTCTAGGCAACCTGGTCATAGAGCACACAGCGAGCCTCCAGGCAATGTGCTGTACGACAACATGGGCAGCCCAGACAGCATAGGCAGGCGGCAATGTACTACCAACCCTGTCGCACCTAGCTATAAGCGCAGGGCTGCCAACCGGTCCATACGTCTGGCAACCACCCCCCCCCCCCCCCCCCGGCAGCGTGGCGCACCGCTACCCTCTCGCTCTGAAGTCTAACTCACTCTCTCTCTCTGAATTCCTATCATCTCATCTATCAACTTCTCTATTGATACTACATATTAAATGGAAGGTCTCGACATGGCTTAAAACAAAACCCACCACTGGTTAGCAAATGACGAGACCTTTGCAGAGATACAAAGAACATAGTTATACGTTGTCACACTCAATATAAGCAGCCAGCATGGTACAGCGTGGTACCGTGGTGGTACAGTGGAGTACCAAGGAGTACAATCAGGTTACGTTGCCACGCACTGGGTGCGTCACAGCCCCCCCAAGACTTTAGATAATCGACCTTAGAAGCATTATCAAAATCTGACAGGCAACCAACCGACCTGCTACCCTTAGCTGCCACTAATTGCAAAAGGTGCACAACAACTGAAGTGTGAATTATACATAAAACACAATATCGCATGCATCATGCTACAACAATAAAGACTTACAAAACTAAAAAAAAAATTCTCGTTTATTTTATTGTTTTATAATCTTTTTGGACGGCGTTATGATAGCCTAATTTTACTCCTGCTCAACCCACACACCGTGCACGACTATCCTGGATCATCAACCCTTGATAGACAATCTGCTATCACGTTCTCACTCCCGGCAATATGCTGAATGTTGAGATTATACTCTTGGAGCATTAGGGACCACCTGGTCAACCGCATATTCCGATTGTGAAACTGATTTAGGAATTTCAAGGGATGATGGTCCGTATAAATCGTCACTACCGGGCCGTAGGCTGGAACATAAACTTCGAAATGTTTGAGCGACAAAACGATAGCAAGAAGCTCCTTCTCTATAGTCGAGTAATTCCTTTGTGCCGAATTAAACTTGCGAGAAAAGAAGCTCACTGGGTGTTCCAAGCCCTCGGAATCAGTCTGCAGTAACACTGCCCCGGCACCCACACCGCTGGCATCAGTCGCCAGCTGAAAACTCCTGGAGAAGTCTGGGGCTCTCAAAATCGGATGTGTACACAGCAGGTGCTTGACTAGGTCGAAAGCCCTCTGACACTCCGCAGCCCAACAGAACTTCACTGACTTCGACAGTAGATCAGTTAACGGTGCTAAGACAGTAGAGTATCCCCGGATGAAGCGCCTATAATAGCCTATCATACCTAGGAACCGCATGACCTGGCGCTTAGTGGTGGGCCTGGGAAACATATTGATAGCCTGTATCTTGCTCAGGGGGGGGCACACCCGGCCTAACCCGACCACGAAGCCAAGATACTGCACAGTAGCCTTTACAAACTCGCACTTCCTCAGGTTCACCACCAGCCCAGCATCGTGCAACTTCCCAAACAGGGTCTCTAAGTGCCTTAGGTGATTTTCAAAATTGTCATCATACACTATCACGTCATCAAGGTAGACCGTGCAGTTAGGGATTTCGTCACAAATATCGTTCATCAGGTTCTGAAACGTGGCAGGTGCGTTCTTAAGCCCATAAGGCATTACGTTACATTGGTAGGTCTTGCCATCTACCACAAAACCACAAACTTTCTTAGCTCGGTCCGACAGGGGTACTTGCCAGTAGCCTTTTACAAGATCAATTTTAGTAAGGTACTTTGCATTCCCTATCTTGTCCACGCTGTCGTCAACT
The DNA here is from genome assembly GCA_037953745.1 of Lithodes maja. Taxonomy (NCBI): domain Eukaryota; kingdom Metazoa; phylum Arthropoda; class Malacostraca; order Decapoda; family Lithodidae; genus Lithodes; species Lithodes maja. The sequence goes on from JBAKBP010026157.1 coordinate 3,294, forward strand.
CGAGGCAAAGGGTAAGGGTTGGTAGTGGTCAAGCCATTTAGCCTACGAAAATCTATGCAGAACCGCACCTTGCCGTCAGGTTTTGGCTGCAACGTGACGGGTGATGTCCACTTCACATAACCTTCAGTGATCATCCCTCTCTCAACCATGTACTTTAACTCCTCCCGTAAAGCTGGCAACTTTACCGGGGGCACACGGTAGGGCACTGACTTGAAGGGCACATTATCACCGACGTCCACGTCGTGCGTTACCTGAGTAGTGAGACCTGGGTGTTCGGCGAAAACAGAGGGGTATGACCTGAACAGGCCTAGGACAGCAGCACCCTGGTGCTCAGGCAGGTGACTTACAGCTTGCCTAGCCTCTTGTTCAGTATTCCCCGCCCACTGTTCCGCGGAAATGACACAGTCCCAGCTATCCTCCTCAGCAGCATGACTGTCCCCACCTCCTTCTCCACCCTGGCCGCTGCAGGCCAGCACAGGGACAGTGAGAGGCTCTGAGGGGCGTCTCACATACTCTTTCATGAGGTTAACATGACATAACTGATGTTTTTTTCTACGGTCAGGTGTTGCAACGAGATAATCAAGGTCGGACAGTTTCTTAGCCACCACATACGGCCCAATAAACTTGGCAGAAAGGGGGTGTCCAGGCAAAGGTAAAAGCAACATTACCTCCTGACCCACCGAAAACTCCCGAAGCTTCACCTTGGCGTCATACTGGTGCTTCATGACCGCCTGTGCATTAACCAAGTTATTACCTGCCGCTGCCATGCAACCTATAAGTCTCTCCCGGCTCTCAAGGATATATTTAAGTACAGACCCCGGCTTCTCTTCGCCCTCCCAGATCTCTTTCACCATACTTAAAGGTCCTCTCACATTATGGCCAAAGACTAGTTGATTTGGACTGAACCCCAGGCTCTCTCCTGGGACTTCACGTGCAGCGAACAGAACATACGGCAGACCCAAATCCCAATCAGTGTCATGTTCTGCACAGTAACAGCGTAGCATACTCTTCAGGGTCGAGTGCCACCGCTCCAAGACTCCCTGACTCTCGGGATGGTAGGCTGACGACACTACAGAACATATACCGTGCAACTGAAGGGTTTGCTTGAACAATTTGGATGTAAAATTGCTCCCCTGGTCTGACTGCACCTCACGTGGAAATCCATAACGGGAACAGAACAATAATAAGTTTTTAACAACTGCCTTTGCCGAGCCGTTTCTCATGGGGTATGCGTCCGGGTATCTCTTAGCCACATCCATGATTGTCAACAGGAATTTATTGCCACTACTAGTAGGTGGGAAAGGGCCAACCAAATCTACTACAACTTTGCTGAACGGAGGCCCGGTGACAGGTATGGGAAACAAAGGTGCCTTCGGGATTGTCTGGTTAGGCTTCCCCGTTGTCTGGCAGGTCGCACACCCAGCCACCCATGCACAGACATCAGCCTTGACCCCAGGCCACCAGAAAAACCTGCCCAATGCCGCCAATGTTTTTGTTACCCCCAAATGACCCGCCACCGGCACATCATGCGCCAGACACAATAAGGACTCTCTATACTTATTTGGAACAACCACCTGGTCTACTACCCTCGCACCGCCCTCCCACTTCGATTTGGGGTCTAGAAATCTGCGGTACAATATCCTGTTGAGCCTAAAGAAATCTCCCGGCTTCGCATCCCCATCTTCCTCCAACTCTATGGCACCATTGCTATAACGAGCTAGGCTAGCGTCTTGCAGCTGCTGCTCACTAATGTCCCTGGGCGTCAATGCATCAAGATGGTTTTGTAATAAGACATTACCCCGGCTAGTAGGCTCTACTGCCTTAGTGGCTCTCGCTACAGCTCTTGCCTCACGCGAAGTCTTACCCAACTCTGCCTTGTTACACACCATATCTGGGCCAGAGTCAACTCCCGTGTTTATTATAGGTCCAAGTACCGAATCACCGAGAAGTGCAGCAGAATCAATGTCCCTTTTCCTGCCCTTAGCAACCTTCTCCTGATCCTTCCTCCACTGTCCCCGAGGTTGAGTGCTAGGCTGTGCAGGAGCCGCAGAGCGAGATCGGGTTACCACACAGGCCATCTCATCCTGTTGGCACCTCCCAACCCATTCCCGATTCTCACCATCCACGTCGGCCGCCCTCTCGGCAACGACTAAGGGTGGAGTCCCGGAAGTGGGCACCGCAAAGTCGTTGCCGAGAAGAAGGTCGACGCCCTCAACTGGCAAACACTCAACGATCCCTACATCCAGCTCCCTGCACACCTCTCCCACTCTCAACTCCAACCTCACAAGTGGGTATGACCTCGTAGCATTTATACCCTGCACCACAACAACTCTGGCCGCATTTATCGGTTTCCCTGTGAAGTTCCTCAACAAAGTTTGCGAAGCCCCCGTATCCCTCAGCAAGTCAACCCTCCGTAGTTCACTCCCCCAGCTCACAAACCCGTGCCCCCGATGGCCACAGAAAGTGTCCCGGACAGGTGTCGAGCCTTCCGTACGCTTCTTTACCGCGTGTGCCTCAGCTGCTGACAACCTACCCCGGGCAGTTGCTGCAGCCTTCAGAGACACACCGATACTGTGAACCAATGACACCGGCTTAGCGGGAGTGTTACTAGGGCACTCACGTGAATAATGGCCTAGCTTCTGACATTTGTAACATTTCACATCCCCAATGGGCTTCTTCCCTTGTGCGGGCGAAGAAGGGGCCTGACCTTTAGTAAACGGGAGAGGCTTGTGTTTGTAGGTGTTATTAGGTGCAATGCATTTAGTGTGGTTATGTGTGTCATAGGATTTGTTATTATCAAAAACTCTGGTGGGTGGGGTATAGCGCCCCTTCTGCCCTGACTCAGCCCTCTGAGCGGCACCGCAACCACGAATCAATGATAATCTGAGGTCTGCCATCTTGGCAGCCTCCTCTACTGTCTTGGGACATTTTTCCTTAATGTTCAGCATTAGATCGGTTCCAGTGCATTTGTAAAACTGTTCCAGATAGAAAAGTTGCTTAATTTCCTCAGCCGACTCTGCGTGCTCGGACCGAAACCAGTTATTACATGCATCTGTTAAGTCCCGTGCGTGCTCCATAAAACTGACGTCGCTCTTCTTATTCACGCCACGGAACTTCAATCTATAAGTTTCGGGTTGCAGTTCGTAGGCCCGGAGCACAGCCTCCTTCACCAGTCCATACACTACACTCTCGTCCAGTGACAGTGCATCGTAGGCTTTCAACCCCTTACCCACTAGACGTGATGAAACTAATGCTGCCCATTTAACCTCCGGCCAGTCATACTCACGACACTTCTTTTCGAAACGAGCAAAAAACTCAGTCACTGCTGTCTCATCAAATGCGGGTACTAACTTAATTAAATGCGAAAGTGAGTCTGTAACCCGGTGCCCACCACCGAGATGACGCCCCGTGTTCTCTACTCTAGACTTCTCGACATCCATTTCAGCCTGGTACCTGGTTGCATCCTGATTGGCTTGGATTCTAGCAACCTCTATGCGTTCTATACTAGCCTGTTGTATCTTTGTCTCCTGCAGCTTAAACTTAGCTAGTTCTAGCTGGAATAACATCTCAGGAGACAGGCCTGGGGGGGGAGAGCACAAAATGGGGGATCCACACCGAGACGTGTTTACGGGTAAGCCAGCTTGCCCTTGAGAACCCTCCTGCTGCATCGTGCTAAGACTCGCTGGCTGAGGGCCCAGCTCAGGGGTAGAGTGGAATGGAGGCTTGGAGGGAACCCCCCAAGACCCCACTCCACCCACCGCCCCATCGCCATCACCCAACAAACATGCCACCAAATTCTTCTTGGGCCAACTGTCAGGACAGTCCCGCCCCAAAACCGATATTACCTGTGTTAGATATTATCTGTGTGTTAGATATTACCTGTGTTAGATATTACCCGTGTGTTAGATATTACCCGTGTGTTAGATATTACCTGTGTTAGATATTACCCGTGTGTTAGATATTACCTGTGTTAGATATTACCTGTGTGTTAGATATTACCCGTGTGTTAGATATTACCTGTGTGTTAGATATTACCTGTGTTAGATATTACCTGTGTGTTAGATATTACCCGTGTGTTAGATATTACCTGTGTGTTAGATATTACCTGTGTGTTAGATATTACCTGTGTTAGATATTACCTGTGTGTTAGATATTACCTGTGTGATAGATATTACCCGTGTGTTAGATATTACCTGTGTTAGATATTACCTGTGTTAGATATTACCTGTGTGTTAGATATTACCCGTGTGTTAGATATTACCTGTGTTAGATATTACCCGTGTGTTAGATATTACCTGTGTTAGATATTACCTGTGTGTTAGATATTACCTGTGTGTTAGATATTACCTGTGTGTTAGATATTACCTGTGTGTTAGATATTACCCGTGTGTTAGATATTACCCGTGTTAGATATTACCTGTGTTAGATATTACCTGTGTGTTAGATATTACCCGTGTGTTAGATATTACCTGTGTTAGATATTACCTGTGTGTTAGATATTACCCGTGTGTTAGATATTACCCGTGTGTTAGATATTACCTGTGTTAGATATTACCCGTGTGTTAGATATTACCTGTGTGTTAGATATTACCTGTGTGTTAGATATTACCCGTGTGTTAGATATTACCTGTGTGTTAGATATTACCCGTGTGTTAGATATTACCCGTGTGTTAGATATTACCTGTGTTAGATATTACCCGTGTGTTAGATATACTTGCTTTATTCGATGGCAACTTCTGCCCCAGCGAACCTCTTGACTGCTGAAGGGGAGATTTCCACTTGAGGGACTTTTTTCTTGACCCCTTTCTCCCTCATGTCAAGGCCCATTGTTTTTGAGATTTTAAGACGTTCGCTCTAGTAGTTTTGACATTTTAAGACATTTTGCCCCATTTCTGTCAATTTTAAGACCTTTCGTGCCATTAAAGTGTCGATTTTTTCCTGGCGAGCGATAGCGAGCCTATAATTTAAGAGCAACCGGCCTCCGGCTGGGACATTTTTCTACCGAAAAATGTACAAATTTATCTTGAAAGGGGGTCTAGGGGGTGTAATTTTAAGCTTGATGAAAACGTAGGGAACAAACTAAATACCTCCCCTTAATGCTAACCTACTTCATTCGTAAATTGTATGAGCTGATGATCTGATAGTAAAGTACTATACTATTATCTTTATCTGTCAAAATGTTATACAGTATATATATTGTTACGGCTGGATCGGCAATACATATTCGGGATTCTTGATCGTAGGACAGAAATGGCTTATGTGACAACGACACGCTCGATTCCAGTCCCAAATACTATATGCTCCAGACAACAAAAGCACCAACGCCCTACAGAGTTATCGTCTATGGTAACGAGGTACCTTAACTCGGCGAAAGTGTACAACAGGGGTAGGCTATGAGGCTAAACTCCCTCAGACATTTATAGGTTACGTTATTACTAAAGAAATGCAATACTCAAGAAACTACGTTAATATTAAGCCTCTAATAATGTAGAATAGAAGCAGGCTAAAGGTATGACAGTGAAATGCTAAATGACAAATGTACACGCCTACTTGAAAGCGCGTGCACTAGAATAACTGTCCCCTACTAACATGCACTAGCATGTAGCATACAAGATGTTCATGATCCAGTAGATACCTAATAATACACATGGAAGGAACATAAATAGTAGTCACTTATTGTAATAATGAATCTATACTTGGAATAACTAAAAGGTTGCAGGCAACAGTACTGCGCCGGTAGCCTACTACCGCATAGGCTACTTCGCTTCTCTCACTCTGTCTCCCCTCTGAGTCTGTATGCGCCCTACGCAACAGAACTCCGGACACAGCAGCAAAACGACAGTGCAGTTAATTGATACATGAAAGTATTAATAGTGTTGTCTTGTGTGTGAGTAATGTGTACTGTAAAGTGTTACATACATAAACTTAAAGAGAGCTGCAATGCATAGTAAAATAAAGATATAACCCACTCATCATCCCCATGTGTTCTAGCTAGCAGGCCAAGTCACAGGAACAACGAGTCCCAGCACCGAAAGCGAGAACCCAGGAAAAGACTGCAGAGAACACAAGGACAGATAAATTACGTTACTCTACTATACCGGCACTACGAGCGAGCTGTAGTCTCTGGTACTGCACTCGCTCCTGGCTCGGTAGGCAAATCAAGGCTAAGTCCTCACCCCTCTACAGACAACTCCTGGGCATGGTCGGGCTCTTACACATGGCACTAGTCTAGTCACAAATTGGATGATGAGCTGGGCATATAACTCGTGAACATGTAGAACGTTCACCAACTATCCTCATCAAGAAGATCGCTGTTCACATTAACCCCTTAAATCTAATACATGTAAATATATGCTTGTCCTAAGAGTAATACGAGAGGTGAGTGCTGAAACTCCTTTAGGACCTCAAGGGAAGGGTATGCATTTAAATAGAGAGAAGAATGAAATGAGAGTAATGTCGTCAGAGAGAAAGAGTGCAACCGTGAGAAATTGGGAGAGAGGGCAAGGGATGTTAGAATCTCAAAGGTTCTAGGCAACCTGGTCATAGAGCACACAGCGAGCCTCCAGGCAATGTGCTGTACGACAACATGGGCAGCCCAGACAGCATAGGCAGGCGGCAATGTACTACCAACCCTGTCGCACCTAGCTATAAGCGCAGGGCTGCCAACCGGTCCATACGTCTGGCAACCACCACCCCGGCAGCGTGGCGCACCGCTACCCTCTCGCTCTGAAGTCTAACTCACTCTCTCTCTCTGAATTCCTATCATCTCATCTATCAACTTCTCTATTGATACTACATATTAAATGGAAGGTCTCGACATGGCTTAAAACAAAACCCACCACTGGTTAGCAAATGACGAGACCTTTGCAGAGATACAAAGAACATAGTTATACGTTGTCACACTCAATATAAGCAGCCAGCATGGTACAGCGTGGTACCGTGGTGGTACAGTGGAGTACCAAGGAGTACAATCAGGTTACGTTGCCACGCACTGGGTGCGTCACAATATATATATATATTATACTGTATATTGACAACATTAGAGATTACTACATTTATGCGCCATGTCATACATACCACGTCTCCATAAATGAATATATATTTGGACAACAACAAAATCAAGATGAAGACGCGAAATATTTTCGCTAGGTTAAGGGGAGGTCTTTAGTTAGTTCCCTAGACTTCCATCAAGCTTAAAATTACCCCCCTTAGACCCCCTTTCAAGATAAATTTGTACATTTTTCGGTAGAAAAATGTCCCGGCCGAAGGCCGATTCTTCTTAAATTACAGGCTCGCTTTCGCTCGCCAGGACACAATCGACACCTAAATGGCACGAAAGGTCTTAACATTGACAGAAATGGGGCGAAAGTTTTTAATGAATGGGGCGCATGTTTTAAAATCTCAAAATCATTGGGGCTAAACATGAGGGAGAAAGGGGTCCAGAAAAAAAAATGTCTCAAGTGGAAGTCACCCCTTAAGGAACACAGAGTATACAGTGACTATAAGTTCCTAGGACAACTTGGAGGTGCGTCCGTAACCAAGGCTCTGACATCTTCCAGTATATCACCTTCCCAGGGGCCTATGTGTTGAGGGACCACCCCTGAGGGCCCACCGGCTCACCCGGGGGGCCCCAGAGGACCATCAAGACCAGAAAACGATCCGTGAAACTGACCACAGACCCTCCCTCACCGCAACCTGGATTACCTTAGGAGGACACAGGCGCTCAAGGGGAACAGGGACACCAAGCGAAAGTGAAGGAGACGAGGAATACGAAACAAATGTGAAGGAGACGAGGAAAACGAAACAAATGTGAAGGAGACGAGGAAAACGAAACAAATGTGAAGGAGACGAGGAAAACGAAACAAATGTGAAGGAGACGAGGAAAACGAAACAAATGTGAAGGAGACGAGGAAAACGAAACAAATGTGAAGGAGACGAGGAAAACGAAACAAATGTGAAGGAGACGAGGAAAACGAAACAAATGTGAAGGAGACGAGGAAAACGAAACAAATGTGAAGGAGACGAGGAAAACGAAACAAATGTGAAGGAGACGAGGAAAACGAAACAAATGTGAAGGAGACGAGGAATACAAAACAAATGTGAAGGAGACGAGGAAAACGAAACAAATGTGAAGGAGACGAGGAAAACGAAACAAATGTGAAGGAGACGAGGAAAACGAAACAAATGTGAAGGAGACGAGGAAAACGAAACAAATGTGAAGGAGACGAGGAAAACGAAACAAATGTGAAGGAGACGAGGAAAACGAAACAAATGTGAAGGAGACGAGGAAAACGAAGCAAATGTGAAGGAGGAAAAGAGAAAAATGAAGGAGGAAAATGAAGCCAAAATTGAGAAGAGGAAAACGAAGCAAAAATGAAGGAGGAAAATGAAGCCAAAATGAAGAAGAGGAAAACTAAGCCAAAATGAAGAAGAGGACAATGAAGGAGGAGAAGAGGACAATGAAGAAGAGGACAATGAAGGAGAAGAAGAGGACAACTAAGCAAAAATGAAGGAGGAGAAGAGGACAATGAAGGAGGAGAAGAGGACAATGGAGGAGAAGAGGACAATGAAGGAGAAGAGGACAATGAAGGAGAAGAGGACAATGAAAGAGAAGAGGACAATGAAGGAGGAGATGAGGACAATGAAGGAGGAGATGAGGACAATGAAGGAGGAGAAGAGGACAATGAAGGAGGAGAAGAGGACAATGAAGGAGAAGAAGACAATGAAGGAGAAGAGGAAAACCAAGCAAATATGGAGAAGAGGAAAATAACACGAATTGAAGGTAAAAGAAACGAATGGCTGGTACTCAGGGGTACAGTCGAGGTTAATAAGTGTTGTCAGATATTTCACAAAGTTTCGGACACTGACTACTACTCTGAGGGATAATCACTTTTCCCAGTAAGTATAAAGATACCAATAACACTTCTTGACCGAAAATCACTGGAATCTATAACACTTAATACCCCCGACTGTACACTCGCTCCAAGAAGTATCTGCACCCCTATGCTGATCATCTGGTGTGTACAGCTCGGTAGGGTTGGTACCTCTGCCTGCAACTATATCCATGTGTCAGAGACGATCCTCTCTGACACATGGATATAGTTGCAGGCAAAGGGACCAAACCCATCAAGCTGTACACACCAGATGATCAGCATAGGGGTGCAGATACTTCTTGGAGCGAGTGTACAGTCGCGCTAATAAGTGATGTCTCGGCACCAAGTAGGATTCGATCAATAATTGGTATCAGCAATATTTACACGTGATGTCTTCTTTTTTGAGTGAGATATACAACCATGTTCCTACACTTACCCACCCTATTCAACACCGGACATACATTAATACAGCACAGAGCAAGCCAAACGTAATGACAGCTGGAACATGACTTATTAGCGCGACTGTACATAGCAATGCCAAATGCTCTGGCACAGGTGAATGTTGTAAACAAGAGATTATCAACGGAGACATTAAGGGGAGGTTTTTAGTTGGTTCCCTAGACTTCCATCAAGCTTAAAATTACTCCCCCTTGACTCCCTTTCAAGATAAATGGGTAATTTTTTCGGCAGAAAAATGTCCCGGCCGAAGGCCGATTCCCCTTAAATTACAGGCTCGCTATCGCTCGCCAGGAAAAAATCGACACCCAAATGGCACGAATGGTCTTAAGATTGACAGAAATGGGGCGAGGTTCTTAAAACCGCCAAACTAATTGGGCGAACGTCTTAAAATCTCAAAAACAATGGGGCTAAACAGGAGGGAGACAGGGGTCCAGAAAAAAAAAAACAAAAAAAAAATCCTCCAGGTGGAAATCTCCCCTTAAATAACTCTTAAATATTAATGGCATCTTTGGTATGCCTTTATGATAACATGTACGGTTATTGGAAGGCGTCTTGAAATTTATCTTGAAGGGTGGGAGGAGGGGGGAGGGGGGGGGTCCTAGGTTTTTCCTCCTTCTTCTTCTTCTTCTAAGAGCTTGATGGAGGTCTAGGGAGGAAACTCAAATAAATAACTGAATTAAGATAGACCAAACAAACGGCCGTCTCCCTCTTAACCCCTTCAGTACCGGTGCCGTCTTTTAACCCTCTCCGACATTATTCTGCCTACTATAACTTTAAGGGGAGGTTTTTAGTTTGTTCCCTAGATATCCATCAAGCTTAAGATTACACCCCCTGGAGCCCATTTGAAGATAAATTTGTACATTTTTCGGTAGAAAAATGTCCCGGCTGAAAGCCGGTTCCTCTTAAATAACAGGCTCGCTATCGCTCGCCAGGATAAAATCGACACCTAAATGGCACGAAAGGTCTTAAAATTGACAGAAATGGGTCCAAAGTTCTTAAAATCGTCAAAATAATGGGGCGAAAGTCTTAAAATTAGAAAAGCAATGGGGCTAAACATGAGGGAGAAAGGGGTCAAGAAAAAAATCCCTCAAGTGGATATCTCCCCTTAATTAACCTGGCAGAAATTGGTACCGCTGCCTTTCTGTACTTCCTATATAGGCATACAGCCTTTCTAAACTGTTGCTGTAACTCCGCCTATATTTAATATTGGCTACGGACATACTGTATATAGAAAGACAGAGTTACCATTTTCTGCCAGGTTACCTTGCATATACTGTAGTGTAGCGAATCCTGGTGTGTGTATGAGAGAGTTGGCTGATGCCCCTTTCACACATACAGGACTCGGGCGCCGAATGCAGCAGAAAGCAACCGAGTAGCGACTCTGCTGCATGCGGCATCAAGTCGGCACCTATTCCTACCCATGCGGCTGTAGTCGTCTGTAGTCTGGTGAAGTCCGGGCAATGCGTGTCAAGTCGCGGTCCGCGACGAAAATGTTTGTCAGTTTTGAAATTTGGGCCAGACTTGAATTTGTCTGGTGGATGCGGGGAGTAGTCTGCTCTAGTCGGCGCTAGTCGTACCAAGTCTTCTGTATGCGGCTGTAGTCCTTGTGTATGTCGGCTCGAATTGTGTTTCATGTGTAGCATAAAGACTACTGCCGCATACACCAGAGTACAGCCGCCAGACACGAGTACAACCGCAAAAGTCTGCTGAAGTCTGCTGAAGTCTTGTGCATAAATTTGCATAAATTTGCATAAAAAATTAAAAATTATGCAAAAATATGAGTCATACGAGTACAACAGACAACAGCGGAATTCATCCGCATGCAGCCGCATACAGCAGACTCCAACCACATTGACAGGAGTGCAGACGTATGACAACACCCGGAACCCAATATGGCAGAAGAGTCGAGCCAACTTGAGCAGACAACAGAAACATCCAACCGACAACACCCAACTCGAACCGCAAACAGCCGCATCAAGCTGACCAAAAAAAATAAAAAAAAATTCCCAACCACAGAACGGCGACACGGCCCTATATATAGGCCCCACGCAGTGCACTTGACCCAGTATTCGACGAGATCACCCTCTTCCACTCTCCTTCTCATTCTCCTCCCTTCCTCCCTTCTCCTCCTCCTCTTGCTTCTCATTCTCCTTCCCTCCCTTCTCCTCCTCATTCTCCTCCCTCCCTTCTTTTCCTCCTCTCTCCCTACTTTTCCTCCTTCTCCTCCTGTCTTCGTTCTTTTCCTCCTTCTTCCTCCCTTCTTCTCATCCACCTCTTCCCTCCCTCACTACCTCCCTACTACCCCCTGTTCTTCTCTTCCTACTCTCTTCCCTCTCATTTAACCCGCTGAGTGCCAGCCAATTTTGACGGTGTGCTTCTGCCAGTGCCAGATTTTTTTTTGTTTTTTTTTTTTTTGGGGGGGGGGGGGGCTAAATCTATCAAGTTGGGAGAGAAAGGAAGGATAATGGTAAAAAAAACACTCCCCTCGCCAGAAAACAGGTCCCCGATGGTCCCGAAAGTAGCTGAAAAGACACTATAGACTACAGAGACTTTTATGGTATCGGAATGTATGGGTGGGAGGGTGGTTTGGGGTTGATGGGGGGAAGGTAGAAGGGTAATTGACTTGTGTTTTGACAGATATGAAGCCGATTGGTGAGGTACTTTCGCCACCACGGATTTTCCTTTTTTCCTTTTCTTCGTACGGATACGCTGGAAGTGGGTGGTGGGAGGCAGTTGGGGGTGTGGTGGGGGGAAGGCAGAAGGGTAATTGACTTGTGTTACAGATATGAAGCCGATTGGTGAGGTACTTTCGCCACCACGGATTTTCCTTTTTTTTCCTTTTCTTCGTACGGATACGCTGGAAGTGGGTGGTGGGAGGCAGTTGGGGGTGTGGTGGTGGGAAGGCAGAAGGGTAAGGGACTTGTCACACAAAATGGAACCGATTGGTGCAGTCGTTTCGCCGCCACATATTTTCCTTTTTTGTTTTCCTTCTGACGGACCGACAGTCAGCGTGTGGGTAGGAGGAGGGATTTGGGATTTTTGTGGTGGGTAGCCAAAAGGGTAAGGTACATGTGGTAAAAATATGAAAGCCATAGGTGCAGTCGTTTCGCTGCTACGATGTTTTTTCGGCGAGGACGTATATACCTCCGTTGGCCACAGAACCTGTATGTGTCGGCTTTATGCCAGTGTATGCGGTTCGACTCTGAAGTCGATCGTCTGTATTCTGGAGTCGATCGGCTGAAGTCTTATAGATGCGGGTGAAGTCGGCATGTAAAAATGACCGTTATTTTTTTGGTCGGTTCGAATCTCAAGACTTCTCCGGAGTCAAGACGACAACGTCGGCTGTATGCGGCTGTAGTCTGGTGAAGTCCGTTGGATGCGGCATACCGAGCCAACTCCAAAAGTCGGGGGACAAAAACGCTACTCTGCTGTATTCGGCGCCCGAGTCCTGTATGTGTGAAGGGGGCATGAGCTACCAGGGTGTGGGGGAACTTTTGTATCACCCCGTAGTTGTTGTTGTTGTTGTTGTTGTTGTTGGGAGATCCGGGTTTGTCTGGAGGCTTGTTTATATATGTGTGTGTGTGTGTGTGTGTGTGTGTGTTTTTTTTTTTTTTTTTTTTTTGCCAGACGCCGTAATTCCCGAGAAAGGGTGGCCATGAAGATTAGGCGTTTGTCACGAATTGCAAGGTCAAGTTGCCCGGGCTTGACATCTACCAATAGCATTTTGACAGAGAGGATTCGATCCGCCGACCCTTTGATCAGCTGCCGAAGCTCTACTGACTATGCCACGGCTCGCGACTATATATGTATATATTCAATGTGGTTATTATAAGCATGTGTTTGAAGTGTAGAGATACGTATCCAATATATATATATATATATATATATATATATACCAGTATATATATATTCGTTTGTGTTATTATAAGGATGTATTTTATAAATATAGATACTTGTAATAATTATGTATTGAATAATGCAATAATAGTAATAGGCTAATGTATCAGAATTTCTTTTGTTGAGGCAAGGACTAAAATACCTGTCTGGAAAAGTATTGTATGATAGTTATTGTATGATAGGTATTGTATTGTATGATAGCTTCAGCATTATTGCATTGGTGATACTGAAAGTCCGTTTTGGTGAGGGTTGGACAGTGTTGCTAGTATTGTTGTATTGTATAGTATCGTATATTGTACCGTGTTGTGTTGTAAAGTATCGTATCGTACATTATCGTATTGCATTATAGGCACAGCATTATTGTATTGTTGATAGTGAAGATTGGGTGTTGGTGAGAGTTGAACAGAGCTAGAGTATTGTATAGTTTTGCATCGTATTGTATAGTATCGTATCGTATTATTTGTTGTATTGCATCGTATCGTATCGTATTGTATAGTATTGTATTATTAGAGTATTGTTGGTATTGAAGGTCGGGTGTTGGTGAGAGTCGGACAGAGCTGCCACAGTGTTTGGTAACTTCTGTTGGTGTCTGTCTCTATAGTTGCTGGATGGTCCTGGGTTGTTGTTGTTGTTGTTGTTGTTGTTGTAGTAGTTCCTGTGTTATCTAGTAGTTGGGATGTTCTGTGTTGTGTAGTGCTGTTGTTGCTGTGTTATCTAGTAGTTGGGATGTGCTGTGTTGTGTAGTGCTGTTGTTGTTGCTGTGTTATCTAGTAGCTGGGATGTTCTGTGTTGTGTAGTGCTGTTGTTGTTGTTGCTGTGTTATCTAGTAGTTGGGATGTGCTGTGTTGTGTAGTGCTGTTGTTGTTGTTGCTGTGTAGTTGGGAGATGATGATGTTGGTGTTGTGTTATCTAGTAGTTGGGATGTGCTGTGTTGTGTAGTGCTGTTGTTGTTGCTGTGTTATCTAGTAGCTGGGATGTTCTGTGTTGTGTAGTGCTGTTGTTGTTGTTGCTGTGTTATCTAGTAGTAGTTGGGATGTGCTGTGCTGTGTAGTTGCTGTTGTTGTTGCTGTGTTATCTAGTAGTAGTTGGGATGTGCTGTGTTGTGTAGTGCTGTTGTTGCTGTGTAGTTGCTGTTGTTGCTGTGTTATCTAGTAGTAGTTGGGATGTGCTGTGTTGTGTAGTGCTGTTGTTGTTGCTGTGTTATCTAGTAGCTGGGATGTTCTGTGTTGTGTAGTGCTGTTGTTGTTGTTGCTGTGTTATCTAGTAGTAGTTGGGATGTGCTGTGCTGTGTAGTTGCTGTTGTTGTTGCTGTGTTATCTAGTAGTAGTTGGGATGTGCTGTGTTGTGTAGTGCTGTTGTTGTTGCTGTGTAGTTGGGAGATGATGATGTTGGTGTTGTGTTATCTAGTAGTTGGGATGTGCTGTGTTGTGTAGTGCTGTTGTTGCTGTGTTATCTAGTAGCTGGGATGTTCTGTGTTGTGTAGTGCTGTTGTTGTTGTTGCTGTGTTATCTAGAAGTAGTTGGGATGTGCTGTGCTGTGTAGTTGCTGTTGTTGTTGTTGCTGTGTTATCTAGTAGTAGTTGGGATGTGCTGTGTTGTGTAGTGCTGTTGTTGTTGTTGCTGTGTAGTTGGGAGATGATGATGTTGGTGTTGTTGTGTTATCTAGTAGTTGGGATGTGCTGTGTTGTGTAGTGCTGTTGTTGTTGCTGTGTTATCTAGTAGCTGGGATGTTCTGTGTTGTTTAGTGCTGTTGTTGTTGCTGTGTTATCTAGTAGTAGTTGGGATGTGCTGTGCTGTGTAGTTGCTGTTGTTGCTGTGTTATCTAGTAGTAGTTGGGATGTGCTGTGTTGTGTAGTGCTGTTGTTGTTGCTGTGTTATCTAGTAGCTGGGATGTTCTGTGTTGTGTAGTGCTGTTGTTGTTGTTGTTGCTGTGTTATCTAGTAGTAGTTGGGATGTGCTGTGCTGTGTAGTGCTGTTGTTGTTGCTGTGTTATCTAGTAGTAGTTGGGATGTGCTGTGTTGTGTAGTGTTGTTGTTGTTGCTGTGTTATCTAGTAGTAGTTGGGATGTGCTGTGTTGTGTAGTGCTGTTGTTGTTGCTGTGTTGTGTAGTGCTGCTGTTGTTGTTGCTGTGTAGTTGGGAGATGATGATGTTGGTGTTGTTGTGTTATCTAGTAGTTGGGATGTGCTGTGTTGTGTAGTGCTGTTGTTGCTGTGTTATCTAGTAGCTGGGATGTTCTGTGTTGTGTAGTGCTGTTGTTGTTGTTGCTGTGTTATCTAGTAGTAGTTGGGATGTGCTGTGCTGTGTAGTTGCTGTTGTTGTTGTTGCTGTGTTATCTAGTAGTAGTTGGGATGTTCTGTGTTGTGTAGTGCTGTTGTTGTTGTTGCTGTGTTATCTAGTAGTAGTTGGGATGTGCTGTGCTGTGTAGTTGCTGTTGTTGTTGTTGCTGTGTTATCTAGTAGTAGTTGGGATGTGCTGTGCTGTGTAGTTGCTGTTGTTGTTGCTGTGTTATCTAGTAGTAGTTGGGATGTGCTGTGCTGTGTAGTTGCTGTTGTTGTTGTTGCTGTGTTATCTAGTAGTTGGGATGTTATGTGCTGTGTAGTATGGCTATGTTTGTTGGTGCTGTGTTACACTGTTTTATCTAGTCGTTGAGAGGTTATGTGCTGTTCATAGCTGTGTTTTGGGGTATTGTGTCGTACCCAGTAGTTACGAGGTGAAGACATTTATATAGTTGTATTTTGTTGTATTGTGTGATAGCTACAGTATTATTGTATGATATTATATTTTACAGTATTGAATGATGGGTATTGTATCATTGTATTGTTGACACTGATCTGAATGATGGTGTGTACTGATGTTTGGTATGAAGTAGTTGGTGGTGGGACGTTTTATTTTTGTTTTATTTTTAAAGTAGTTCGTAGGTACTGTACTGTACATATAGCTCTCCTTCAAAGATGAATAAAATCGTCCATCACCAGCCATAACAAATTACAAACAGAACAGAACACAACATAATGGATAGTTATATAAAAGGAAAAGCCCTCACCATTATATGACTAAAATGCATTCTTAAAAACTCATCACGGAAGTGAAAGCCTTATTCTGGAGAGAAAAATTAATAGTTTGTTGTATAACCTAAGGAGTGAATGGGATGGTGTGTGTGTGTGTGTGTGTGTGTGTGTGTGTGTGTGTGTGTGTGTGTGTGTGTGTGTGTGTGTATTGTTTATTCTGACTCCCCTTTGACAATTTTCTTCAGATTAGGAAGGCGATAGGGAAGTCAGAAGGTCAATTGAAATAGTCTTTGCCCTTTCGATTCCCAATGATCCTTCCTAAGCTGGATAAAATTGTCCAATGATAGGCAGAATATACTGTCAAAACACATCACAATCCTCAAGGGGTGAAGAGTGGATGGGATGCAGGGATGTGTTATAAAATGTTATGTAAGAAAGATGGTGTGTGTGTGTATGTATGTGAGCTAGAGGGTAGATGAGATGCTGCGGTGAGTTATTTGGGGTTATGTAAGAGATATGGTGTGTATGTGTGTGTGTGTGTGTGTGTGTGTGTGTAACCATAAGAGTGGATGGGAAGCTGCGGTTCATCATTTGGGGTTACATAAGAAAGTGTGTGTGTAATAATAATAATAATAATAATAAACGGTTTATTAAAGAATGGCAGCCTCATGAGCTGAAAATACACATTTTACAATTTAGTGGATGAACATGAGATGTACAGATATGAGGATGGTAAGCTTAGTTTACAAACAAAATAAATAAATACAATAATGATGCATGTGCAGAATACAAATTATCATAAAATAACCATGAGAGTAAGTGATATACAGTACATATACACATTTATTTACTTACTCATATACAGAACATACGTATATACACGTACGTGCGCACATACATATACATACATATATAGGAACATAAGAACATGCAGTAAGTGTGCACATGTCCGTATACACAAACGCTCACGTATGCACACAAACATACATACATACAGAAACTGTTTTGGTATGGTCAGGGTAAAGTAATAATAATAATAATAATAGTTCTTAAAGCTAGCGCATGCTAAGCTAGCTAAGGATAGCTCAATAAGGCCGATTAGGCGTATTTCCATTGGGGTCCTGTACTACTACCCCATCCCTTTGCTCATGAGGGATGGTAACGACTCAGTGCTTGTGAAAAATCTTTAATGCGCCGAGCGTGGGCGCGAACCCGGGCCTTCTGGGTGGAAGTCCGAGACGCTAGTCACTACACCAAGCGAGCCGCTAGGTGTGCAGGTACTACAATGGGAGGTTAATCCTCGGTAGTGTGTGTGTGTGTGTGTGTGTGTGTGTGTGTGTGTGTGTGTGTGTGTGTGTGTGTGTGTTACTCAGTTACTCAGTTACTTGTTCGTCAAGGGGAATCCACGCAATGCGAGCTAAGCTCATTATTATTGCGCCTCCTTAACTGGGAATGTATTGCGTGAAATGCATGTTAAGTGTTTTATGTACTGTTGGAATGGCTGTGGATGTGTGTGTAGTCTGTATTTTAGCCAATTGGCGACATCGGAAACGAAGGCTTAGGGTGGATCTGTATGGCACCATTCTCACTATCGACGGTACCGTCTCGCCCGAAGGCTTAGGTAGCCATCAGCTTAGGTGAACCATATGATACCCATCTCGACTTGTACCATTTTTGCCAACCCCAGATGGGACGTCACAACGTCGTCCACTTATTCCAGGTACCTATTTACAGCTAGGTGAACTGAGGCTAACACATGAAAGGAGACAAGCCCAATTTGTCTCCGCCCGGCCGGGGATTGAACCCCCGACCCCTCGTGTGTGAGACGAGAGCTCTACCTACTAGGCTACGGGCTGTGTGTGTGTGTGTGTGTGTGTGGAAAAGGTGAAGGAATTATTAAGGGTGAGTTGCAAGAGGGAGTAAAGATGGAGGAGGTAGTTAAGACTATACCCTGTCCCAAATAAGTAGGCCAAAACACTTGAACATTAACCCTCTAATAACTCACAAACCACTAAAGTAATCCAGCTAACACTTCTACCATTTGGGAAGGGTCAGCCAGGCAATTGGTGTGGACATTGGCAGCCCATCTGCTCTGGCCCTTTGTTAGTTACAGAGGTTGGAGTTGACGATTCCTGGACTACTTATGTTAACCCTATACCGCACGCTGATGATACTACTGAGGGTTAAGGGGAGGCAGACCGTTTTTCTGGACCCCCTTCTCCCTAATGTTTAGCCCCACTATTTTTGAGATTAGAAGACGTCGGGCCCGTTAGTTTGGCGATTTTAACACCTTTCTCCCCATTTCGTTGTCAATTTTAAGACCTTTCGTGCCATTTAGGCGAGCGACAGCGAACCTGCAATTTTAAGAGGAACCGGCCTTCGGCCGGGACATTTTTCTACCGAAAAATGTATAAATTTATCTTGAAGGGGGGTCTAGGGGGTGTTTTTCTAAGCTTGATGGAGGTCTAGGGAGGAAACTAAACAAATATATGAATAAATGAATTAATAGACCAACCAAACGGTCAGTCTGCCCTTAATTTGTGATAAAAGGCTATAGAGGATGTGGGTTGGGGTGGGGGTAGGGATTATGGTGAAAGAGTGTGGAGTTTAGGGTGGAGGGAGAATCAGGGTGGAGGGGGGTTGAGGAGGCTTAGGGTGATTATGTTGGTAGGGTGACGGTGAAGGTAGGGTGAGTTTGTGGGGGAAGGTGGGGTCAGGTTGTGGGGGAAGGTGGGGTCAGGTTGTGGGGGAAGGTGGGGTCAGGTTGTGGGGGAAGGTGGGGTCAGGTTGTGGGGGAAGGTGGGGTCAGGTTGTGGGTGTGAAGGTAGGGTGAGATTGTGGGGGAAGGTGGGGTCAGGTTGTGGAGGAAGGTGGGGTCAGGGTGTGAGGGTGAAGGTAGGTGAGTGTGGGGTGAGGAGGTTGTGGTGTGGGGTGGTGGGGTGAGGTTGAGATGGTGGTGGCGGGTGTGGGGTGAGGTTGTGGGTTGGTGGTGGTAGTCTATCCTTGCTTACCACCGACCATCGGAAACCAATAGACTGTTAGCAGGAGTGGGAGGAGGGGAAGGGGTGGAGGGAGGGATGAAGGATGAAGGGGAAGGGGAAGGGGAGGGAACAAGGGTGGAAATAGCGGAGGGATAGGGGAGTGGAGAGATAGGTGGAAGAGGGGGTTAGGGAGGGGGGATAGGTTGGAGAAGAAGAGAGCCTGTGATTGGAGAGATGAAGGGGGAGGGGAGGGGAGGGCGGGGGGGGGGGGAGGGGAGAACGGAGGAAAAAGCGGAGGGATAGAAGAGTGGAGAGACAGGTGGAAGATGGGGGGAGGAAAGGTTGGAGAAGAAGAGGGCTTGTGGTGGGGTAGGAGGAAGAGGAAGGGGAGGGAAGAAGGAGGGAGAAAGAGGAGGGATAGGAGAGGTGGAGGAAGGGGTTAGGGAGGTACGAGGGGATGGAGGGGTGGAGGGGGATGAACTGGGATGAGATACGAGGGAGAAGGAAATGGGAAAATGGAGGTATAAGACGGTGTGTGGGGGTATAGGAGGAGGGGAGGAGAGGTGGGGGCGGGGGAGGGAGAGGAGAGATAAAACAGGCTGGAATGAGTTAAGGGGAGAGCGTGAGAGATGGGAGGGAAAGGGGAGAGGGGAGAAAGAGAGGGTTAGGAAGAAGAGAGAGAGAGAGAGAGTGTGTGAGTAGGTGAGGTGGGAGATTAAAGATATTAGGACGATATAAGAGAGAGAGAGAGAGAGAGAGAGAGAGAAAAAGTGAGGTGGGAGGTAAAATATATTAGTATGATGTAAGGTCGGGTCGATGGCTGAGTGGGTTAGCGCTCTATTTGTGCTCTGGGTCATAAGTGATGGCCTACTTGACGCGTGGGTTCGAATCCCGGTCAGGACAGGTTGAATTAATGTGGTGGAGCCTACCAAACAAAAAAATAACCATACCTCTGTCCACTACTACCACAGTGCTGCTCTCTATAATATTGCTAGGTAGGGTATTCCATAAGTTTACTTTGTATGTATGTATGTATGTATGTATGTATGTATGTACTCATGCCCAATCCCCACTTTTCCTTTTTCCAAATTCACACACATCTAGGTCATCCAGGAGAAGACCCGGTTGAAAAACAAAATTATTTGCTTCATGGGAGTGAAAGGGCTTACGGATGATTTTAGATCATTTTACAGCCATTCCCTCGTTTGTAATTTGAATAATCGAATGTGAAATATTTGTTTGCAACCAAATTATCGATACTTTTAATTATCTTGAATACTTGAATTATTATAGTCAAACTGAAAAGGTTTAATTCTTCTAGATGTTTTTTATATGTCTTATTTCTTAGTCTAAGAATAATTGTTGTTATTCTTCGCTGTACTCTTTCAAGTTTTTCTATATCCTTTTGATAATAAGGAGACCAAAATTGAACGCAGTATTCTAGATTGAGATCGAACCAATGAATTGTATAAGGTGAGAATAACATCTTCATATTGGTATTCAAAAGACCTACCAATGAGAGAGAGAGAGAGAGAGAGAGAGAGAGAGAGAGAGAGAGAGAGAGAGAGAGAGAGAGAGAGAGAGAGGATGGGGGAGGAGGGGGTAAGGGAGTACAAAGGAGTACAAAGGAAATCAAGCAACAACAGATCTAGTGACCCTTCTAGGCTGCTTGTCCTCCAAAACACTGAGGATCAAGTGTCCAAACAGTGGTTTAGAGTGGGTAAGGGAACATTGGAAAGGGAACTACTGCCCTGGAACTAATGTCCGTGGCAGGACTAGGAAGTTAGTAGGGGACACATGGGTTTGTAACGGAGGGGAGGATAAAATAAAGTTATTAATTTACAAACGCAGTCAGTCGCGGGTTTGATGCGAGATATTTGTCTAAGCGGAGTTTAAATGAATCAACGGTGCTGCAGTCTATAACGTCTCGGGGAAGCCTATTCCACAAGTTGACAACTCGATTGAAGAAGAAATTCTTAGATTCGTGTGAGTTAAAAGATTTACCAATAATTTTGCAACCGTTTCCCCGCGTGTAATTAGATTGGTCGATAGTGAAGTACTTACTACAGTTCATATTGTCGATGCCTTTGATGATTTTGAACACTTGAATTAAGTCACCACAATGACGTAACAGGGGCTGGGTACAAAGGAAAGCAAACAGTAGCAGATGTACTGATCCTTACGAAGCTTCTTGTGACTATGCTAACTAATATGGAGTAGGGAAAATGTAGTGTAGTAGAAGAGAGGTGATTAAGGGGAGAATGGTAATTTTTTCTTGTCCCCCTTCTCCCTCATATTTAGCCCCAGTAGTTTTCAGATGTTAAGATGTTCGGCCCATTAGTTTGGCGATTTAAAGACCTTTCGACCCATTTCTTTGTCAATATTAACACTTTACGGGTCATTTAGATGTCGATATTTTCATGGTGAGCGATAGGTAGCCTGTAATTTAAGGCCGGGACAATACGTGTCATTTAGATATCGATTTTTTCCTGGCGAGCGATAGCGAGCCTGTAATCTATGTTTTATTAACTTCACCACAACACCATTTTTCTATCGGAAAATATGCACATTTATCTTGAAGGAGGGTCTTGAGAATATTTGTTAAGCTTGATGGAGGTGTAGGGAGCAAACTAAAAATATTCCCCCATCGTACAAAGGTAGAAGAGAAGTGGAAGGAGAGGGAGGAACGAGGCACACACATTAACTAAAGCCGGTATCACACGAGAGCTTTTATAGTCAACATTCGATGATCAACATTTTTCTGGCAACATTTCTGGGGTATTTTGTCCTGGTATCGGAAACTAGACTGATGGTAGATGAATTTAGGCAACCGAAATAATCTAAATGTTTACCTCATTAGCTGCCAGACCAGTGTTAAGGATAAATGTTGAGTGAAAAAGCGCTCGTGTGATACCGGCTTAAGGGGAGATTTCCACCTGGAGGATTTTTTTCTGAACCTCTTTCTCCCTCATGTTTAGCCCCATTGCTTGTGAGATTTAAAGACGCTTGCCCCATTAGTTTGGCGATTTTAAGAACCCTCGCCCCATTTCTGTCAATTTTAAGACCATTCGTGCCATTTAGTTGTCGATTTTTTCCTGGCGAGCGATAGCGAGCCTGTTATTTAAGGGGAACCGGCCTTTGGCCGGGAAATTTTTCTACCGAAAAATGTACAAATTTATCTTGAAAGGGGGTCAAGGGGGAGTAATTTTAAGCTTGATGGAAGTCTAGGGAATCAACTAAAAACCTCCCCTTAAATGGAAGGGGGGGGGGGGGGGTGATACAAGTAGTGTATATAGAAGTACTAAAGACTATCATAGTACAGTGGCGCTAATAAGTCATGTCTCGGCACCAATTATGTTTTGATCAATAATTGGTAGGATCAGCAATATTTACACAAGAGAGATATATAACCATGTTCCTACACTTACCCACCCTATTCAACATCTGACAGACATTAATACAGCACAGAGAGAGCCAAACGTAAAGACAGCTGAGACATGACTTATTATCCCCACCTGTGAAGAAGGGGGGAGCTACAGTAGATTATGTGTGTGTTGTGTTGGTCTGTATATCAGATTATATATTTATTCTGCAAGGTATAATTTATGTAATCTGCTAATATATAATAATGATTCAAAGTTCACATATATACATACACACACACACACAATAAACACACATGCATAAATACACACACACACACATACTGTACATGATTCAAAGTTCACATACATACATACACTTCTTTTTTTTTTTTTTTTATTAAGGTGACAGTTACAAAGTGGTGTACAATACATACATACATACATACATACACACACATACAATAAACACACACACAATAAACACACATGCATAAACACACACACATAACACACACACACAGCCCGTAGCCTAGTAGGTAGAGCTCTCGTCTCACACACGAGGGGTCGGGGGTTCAATCCCCCGGCCGGGCGGAGACAAATTGGGCTTGTCTCCTTTCATGTGTTAGCCTCAGTTCACCTAGCTGTAAATAGGTACCTGGAATAAGTGGACGACGTTGTGACGTCCCATCTGGGGTTGGCAAAAATGGTACAAGGCGAGATGGGTATCATATGGTTCACCTAAGCTGATGGCTACCTAAGCCTTCGGGCGAGACGGTACCGTCTATAGTGAGAATGGTACCATACAGATCCACCCTAAGCCTTCGTTTCCGTTGTCGCCAATTGGCTAAATACAGACTACACACACATCCACAGCCATTCCAACAGTACATAAAACACTTAACATGC
Source organism: Lithodes maja (assembly GCA_037953745.1). NCBI lineage: Eukaryota > Metazoa > Arthropoda > Malacostraca > Decapoda > Lithodidae > Lithodes > Lithodes maja. The sequence continues at coordinate 26,783 of JBAKBP010026157.1, forward strand.
ATTTCACGCAATACATTCCCAGTTAAGGAGGCGTGATAATAATGAGCTTAGCTCGCATTGCGTGGATTCCCCTTGACGAACAAGTAACTGAGAGTAACATACATGCACACACACTGTTACACACCCATACACATACATACTATATACACACACACACACAATAAACACACACAATAAACACACATGCATAAATACACACACATACACACACACATACATGCACACACACTGTTACACACCCATACACATACATACTATATATACACACACACACACAATAAACACACATGCATAAATACACACACATACATGCACACACACTGTTACACACCCATACACATACATACTACACACACACACACACACACACACATGCTCACACACTGTTACACACCCATACACATACATACTATATTATACACACACACACACACACACACACACACACACACACACAGTGAGATTAACCTAGGCAATAATAGATCAGAAATTATAGCAGTGACAATAAAAGACAAGGACAACAAAGCAACTGATATAGCAGTGGCTTATATACCACCACAAACTAGAGCATGGAAGCGGGATAAATATGATCAACTAATCACGGAATCTCTAGATGCACTAAAAATACTTTTTAATAGGAGAAATAAATTATTATTAACAGGTGATTTCAATTGTAAGGAAGTCAATTGGGAAGGGTTAGATGCGGGAAATAATAATGAATCTTGGGGCAGTAAATTATTGAATCTAGTAACAGAAAACATGTTAACACAACATGTTAGAGAAAACACACGAATCAGAGGGATGGATGAACCATCCAGGCTAGACCTAGTCTTCACCAGTGATCCACATGATGTTAGAAAGATAAATTATCGTTGTCCCTTGGGAAAAAGTGATCACAAGATATTAGAAATGGAGATGGATTTGGGGAAAAATGAGGAGAGAAAGGAAGGACATAAAATAAATAGATACAATTATGCTAAAACTGATTTTAAATCATTGAAACATTATTTCCAAAGTATAAATTGGAAGGAACTAGAAAGCCTGGAAATGGTTCAAGACAAATATAGACTTTTCCTGAAAGTATATGAAGAAGGGATACATAAATATGTCCCAAGGTTCCAATCAGGGGTAAAGAAGGAAAAAGAATGGTTCAATATAAGATGTAGTAAGGCACAGGATAGAAGAAACCGAGCCTGGAATATAGCACGGAAGAGACATAGTGAAAATAACTGGAATAAGTACAAGGAGAAAATAAATGAATACGTAAAGATACGACGCGAGGAACAATATAAATATGAAAGGAATATTGTAGAGAAGTGCAAAAATGAGCCAAAACTATTTTATAGATTTGTAAATGGAAAAATAAAAACAAAAGAAGGTATTGTCAGACTAAGAGTTGGAACAAACAGCTATGAGAAAGATAAAGAATTGTGTGAAGTTATGAATGAAAAGCTTCAGTCAGTGTTTGTAAAAGAGGAGGAGTTTATAGAACCTAATAGAGAAATGAGAACACCACAGATGCCTGAAATGAAAGTGACAAAAAGTGAAGTGCTGAAATTGATGCAGGATTTGGACGTGAGGAAATCAATGGGACCAGATGGAGTGGCTGGATGGATCCTCAAAGAATGTGCGGAAGAGTTAGTGGAACCAATCTATGAAATCATCAAATCTTCACTGAATGAGGGAGACCTGCCAGTGGAATGGAAGAGAGCTAACATAGTACCAATTTACAAAGGAGGAGACAGAGAAAATCCGCTTAACTACAGACCGGTGTCCCTCACCAGCATTGTTTGTAAAATTTGTGAGAAAATTATAAGGAAAAAGTGGACACACTTCATTGAGGGACAGGGGGTGCTTAGCGAGAAACAGTTTGGATTCAGGGAAGGGAGATCTTGTGTATCTAATTTATTAAGCTTTTATAGCAGAGTTGTAGATGTTACACAGGAGAGAGAGGGATGGGTTGACTGTGTTTACCTGGACCTGAAAAAGGCCTTTGACAGGGTGCCTCACAAAAGGTTATTGTGGAAATTGCAGGTTGTTGGAGGTGTACATGGTAGGATGTTAAAATGGATGGAAAACTTTTTAATAGGAAGAGAAATGAGGACCACGATACGAGACGAATATTCACAGTGGAGGAGTGTGACGAGCGGAGTACTACAGGGATCAGTGTTGGGTCCGATAATGTTCCTACTTTATGTAAACGACATGCCAGAAAACTTGAATAGTCATATGAATATGTTTGCGGATGACGCTAAGATCATGAAGAAGGTCACCTGTATAGAAAGTTGTCAGGATCTTCAAAAGGACCTAGATGAGTTGCACAGATGGAGCCAACCTTGGAAAATGAGTTTCAATGCAGAAAAGTTTCATGTTTTGGAAGTGGGAACAAGTGAGATAAGGCCAAGCTGGGAGTACAAATTAGGAATTGAAATAATCGACAAAACACGGCATGAGAAGGACCTTGGAGTGATAATACAAGATGATCTATCCCCGGAGAAGCATATTAACATGATCATTGGAGGAGCATATGGAATAATAACCAATATGAGAGTGGCATTTAACTATTTGGATGAAGAAATGTTAAGAAAACTGATAATGACTATGATAAGACCAAGATTAGAATATGCAGCAGTGATATGGTCACTACATTTGAAAAAACATATTAACAAATTAGAGAAAGTCCAAAGGATAGCAACGAAGATGATCCCAAGATTGAAGGAGTTGACATATGAGGAAAGACTTAAGACACTACAACTGCCTACCTTGAAAGAGAGAAGGGAACGAGGCGACTTAATAACGATGTTCAAGGGAGTAAAAAGTTTGGAACGAGTAGATAGGGAAGATCTATTCGTGAGGGATAACGGAAGAACAAGAGGGCACGAGTTTAAGCTGAGGAAGGGCAGATGTCGTAAGGACACAAAGAAATTCAGCTTCCCATATAGGAGTATAGAGACTTGGAACAACTTGGAGGGGGAGGTGGTGAGAGCGAGGAACATTAACATGCTCAAATCTAGGTTGGATAAAAGTAAATATGGAAATAGGGCAACATAAGTTATGATATGTTAGTCCAAAATGCTGGGAACTGGGAATATCCATTACGATACTTGTCTAAGTAAAATGGATTGATTGTAAAGTAACTAAGACAGGACAACACGAGCGCTGCCCAATTCCTGTAAACTACAAATAGGTAAATACACACACACACACAGGCTTGGGTTGAGCTGGAATATCTCTTTTGAGGGATTACTCTTTTTGTGGCTATATATCTCTTAGTCTCTCTTTAGCTATCTATATGTGTGGCTGTATATCTCTTAGTCTCTCTTTAGCTATCTTTATTTGTGGCTGTATATCTCTTAGTCTCTCTTTAGCTATCTATATTTGTGGCTGTATATCTCTTAGTCTCTCTTTAGCTATCTATATTTGTGGCTGTATATCTCTTAGTCTCTCTTAGCTATCTATATTTGTGGCTGTATATCTCTTAGTCTCTCTTTAGCTATCTATATTTGTGGCTGTATATCTCTTAGTCTCTCTTTAGCTATCTTTATTTGTGGCTGTATATCTCTTAGTCTCTCTTTAGCTATCTATATTTGTGGCTGTATATCTCTTAGTCTCTCTTTAGCTATCTTTATTTGTGGCTGTATATCTCTTAGTCTCTCTTTAGCTATCTTTATTTGTGGCTGTATATCTCTTAGTCTCTCTTTAGCTATCTATATTTGTGGCTGTATATCTCTTAGTCTCTCTTTAGCTATCTTTATTTGTGGCTGTATATCTCTTAGTCTCTCTTTAGCTATCTTTATTTGTGGCTGTATATCTCTTAGTCTCTCTTTACCTATCTATATTTGTGGCTGTATATCTCTTAGTCTCTCTTTACCTATCTATATTTGTGGCTGTATATCTCTTAGTCTCTCTTTACCTATCTATATTTGTGGCTGTATATCTGTTAGTCTCTCTTTAGCTATCTTTATTTGTGGCTGTATATCTCTTAGTCTCTCTTTAGCTATCTTTATTTGTGGCTGTATATCTCTTAGTCTCTCTTTAGCTATCTATATTTGTGGCTGTATATCTCTTAGTCTCTCTTTAGCTATCTTATTTTCTCTCTTAAGGTTTATGTCCCTCTCTCTAGTCTCTTTTTCTGTTTACATTTGTCTGACTCTCTTAACTCTCTCTCTCTCCTTCTCTCTCTCTCTCTCTCTCTCTCTCTCTCTCTCTCTCTCTCTCTCTCTCTCTCTCTCTCTCTCTCTCTCGCTCTCTCTCTCTTTCTCTCTCTCTTTATCTATCTATCTATCTGTCTGTCTACTCTGTCTATGCCTGTCTTTACCAGCTTGTCTTCCGGGTGTCTTCAACCCACTGTCTTTTTCTGTGCATGTCCCCTGAGAGAGAGAGAGAGAGAGAGAGAGAAGAGAGAGAGAGAGAGAGAGAGAGAGAGAAAAGGGAGAGAGAAGGGAGGGAGAGGAGGGAGAGAGAGAGAGAGAGAGAGAGAGAGAGAGAGAGAGAGAGAGAGAAGGGAGGGAGAGGAGGGAGAGAGAGAGAGAGAGAGAGAGAGAGAGAGAGAGAGGGAGGGAGGGAGAGGGAAGGAGAGAGAGAGAGAGAGAGAGAAGAGCAAACAAGTAGAAATGTTCACACAAGGTGAATTAGGAAAACTATAAGACCAGAAAATGTAAAGTTTACAGATTAAAAGACGATATATATTTTTTTCGATCGCGTAAAAAAGACAGCTATATAAAAAATGAAAGTATATATATATATATATAATTATATATAATTATATATACTGTATAATTAACTCACACCTGCGTCTATACATTTAAGGGGGGTGACCTGCTTTTGTTCTGTCCTTTTCTTTCTTTCTCTGGCTTGTATCCATTCGGCCCCATTCAGCCAACTATTTTAAGACGTTTATCCCCATCTAGGTGTCGATTTCTTCCTGGCGAGCAATAGCGAGCCAGCATTATATGAAGAAATCCGGCTTCGCCGGAGACATTTTTCTATCGAAAAATGTACAAATTTAGCCTGCTGTCAAACAAAAATAAAAATATGCTGGCTCGCTACCGCTCACCAGTAAAAAATTGACACCTGGATGGGGATAAACGTCTTAAAACAGTAGGCTGAATGGGACCAAATGGATACAAGCCAGAGAAAGATAGAAAAAGGACAGAACAAAAACAGGTCCCCCCCCCCCCCCTCCCTTGACGCACACCTGCGACTATTTGTTCATTCTCTTGTAATAACCCCCCCCCCCTCCCCCCCCTCACCCCCTTCCAGCTCATATTCTCCGTTTTTCACTTCCCATGCTTCTATTTTCCCCTTCGCCGGAGGGAATGGAGGGTGGGGGGAGAGTTTGTATTCATCTCTATTATGTCTATAGTTATCTTGTATC
>JBAKBP010026158.1:0-20000 GCA_037953745.1 Lithodes maja
ATGCCGCTAGAGGGCCGAGTATAAAAAGAGAGGTTCTTGCCACCATTCTTCAGAACTCATCAGGCAGAGCGACTTCTCATATCCCTTGCAACTATCCATATTCTTCCGACTGATGTGAACTTTCTCTACTCTCTGAACAGCCTATCTTCTTCTCTTCTCGTCCCTTTTTAACCAATGACCCCTTTGGTGCAGATTTAGTCAGCCAAAGTATTATCGCTTGAGTTCTCATGAGATAAGTGCCTGTTAGATAGCCTATTTTTGGAAGGGTTAACTAGAATAGGATTGATTGATGTTTGTTGCACTCGTATATGCATTTCCCTGTGTGCGATTATTCATGTTCCTGTTTTCTGCTGGTTTAGGCAATGCTATACTGGGATAGGGTTTCTGAGTTGTGATTTCCTATGAGTACTAGGTTGCGGTTGAACCAGTACAATTGCAACGGAGACGTGGAACGCCTAGGTGGTCTTTCTGACTGTGTACCGTGGGAGTTTAGCACTGTGTTGCGAGTGAGGGCTTTTGCCTCTGCCACCCAACACTGTGCTATCTCATTTGCTTGACTTTGAGAGGATCGCCAGGAGAGAACCAGATACTAGTGATCTGGATCTCTCAAGAGAGCATCCCGTCAATTAACGTAATTTGGCCGCACAGTCTTAAGGACCTCGCTAGGCTACGAGCCGCTTGCTCAGCCATTGTCTCTTAACCTTATGTATCCCAGCTAGACTTTGCTCGACCAGCAGATACAGCATAGTATTGAAGCTTCTCCTTATGTATATTATTGTTTATGCACTATTGATTTCATGTGTGGCACGCTTAGCTACTTCAGAGATTAGTGGCCCACGAGCACAATCTTAGTAGGCTATTGCCAGTGCATTGTCGGAGTACTTCTTCTTAATGTTTGCCATATCCTATTGCTTATTCTTATAATTCTTCTTATGTCAATTTAAAGCCTTTAATTACCAGTGAGTTATTCATTAAATTGCTGTTCAAAATCCGATACTTACTTCTTATGAGTATTCGAGAAGCATCTAACTTATCAGAAGATTCCTTGCTTGATGCTCGAGGACTATTGTTTAACGTAACGTAATAGTGCCGATCCGAAGTAGAGGGTGGAGGACTTCTTAAGTTCTTAGTTCAAGGGTGGATTACTTCGGCTTCGGCCAACACTATTCTTTAGTGTTGTAGTACTTTCTTCTTTGTTTGATTGTTGACCAGACTAGATAACTCCCGTCTAGTTATTAGTCTGTTGTGTGAAACGCTAGTACCGAGTTCTTGTATACCCCGTTATAGCAGATAGAACTCTGGAGTGTAGTGGCGTTTTTTGTTCGGCTGGCAGTACTCTGGGGTTGGGATCGTGTGTTTCCGTTGTGGCAGCGAGCCATACTCGAGTCCTGTGTAAGAGCCCTAGTGTACCCGAGTGCCCGGTCGTAACAAATGGCGACCTTGCTTAGGATTTTGTGAACAGTATAATTTTTTGCAGAGTTGTACAACATTTGTTTGTTCGTACTTTAGCGTACATATTGAAGAATATTTTTTTTTTGTAAGGCAATTAGGAGAGCATTTAAGAGACTCCAGTTAATTTAGTAATTAGTGCTTACATAAGGGAGTTTAACACTTTTGTCTCGAGAATTTTTTGTGAACTTCAGTATGTCGTGCCCTAGTACTGACGAGGAGCGAGAGATGCCATTTGAGGAGGTGCCGTTAGTAACTAGTGAGGAGGATGCTAGACTTTTTGTGAGTAAGCAGTACCATGTGACGGAGGGGAGGCTGACTGGGGTGGATATTTATGGCTTGCACCTGATAGCCAAGGTTTTGGGCAGATCCAATGTAGGAGGGATGTCCAAGGGGGAGCTGATTTCCTGGGTGTTGCGTGGGCGACATGGGGTTTCGGAGGAGAGGGCGTTTGGGGGGGGTTCCTCCCCAGATCCCCTCTCACTCGACTCCCACAGTGCCGTCCACTCAGTTGCCGGAGGTTAGCACTCTCCCACAGAGGGATGAGAATTGGAAGATTGGAGTGCCCTCGGGCGGTGCGTATGGTGGTTCCCCAGTTCTTGCCCCCCCTCCTTCAGTAGTGGCAGCTCCCTCTTCCTGCCTGTCTCCAGATATGATATTTAGACTTGAGCTTGCTAAAATTGAGTCTAGGAAGTATGAGATTGAGGCTGAGTCTAGGAAGCAGGAGAAGGAGATTGAGGCTGAGGTTAGGAAGCAGGAGAATGAGACTAGGAGGCACGAGGCTGAGCTTAGATACGACTCAGAGAAATATTGTGCTCAAATAGATTTAGATAAGACTCGTGCAGAGTCGACAGGGATTCGGATGGGCCGTGAGGGCCAAGTAAGAGAACAGTCCTTGTCCCACTTAGTCAAGTTGGTGCCGGCATTTAGTGAAACTGAAGTCACAGAATTTTTTAATCGTTTTGAGAAGAAGTGTAGGGAGCATAATTGGCCTGAAGAGAAGTGGGCAGCTCTGGTCTCCTCAAGACTTACGGGTAAGGGTCTGAAGGCTTATGATGCACTGCCTTTAGAGTCTTGCATTGACTACCCAGAATTGAAGAGAGCTGTCCTACGGGCATACGAGTTGCAACCAGAAACATATCGATTGAAGTTTCGGGGTGTTACGAAGACTAGGGAGGCGACCTTTCTTGAACATGCCCGGGACTTAAAAGATGCACTTACAAACTGGACACGTTCTGAGAAAGCTGAGACGGCCGAACAGTTGACTGAGCTGTTTCTGCTCGAGCAGTTTTATAAGTGTACAGGTGCAGAAATGACTTTAACTATTAAAGAAAAGAACCCAAAAACTCTACAGGAGGCAGCTGAGATGGCTGACCTCCGGCTATCGCTAATTCGTGGGTGCGGGTCTGCCCAGCGTAGTGAGGCAGGTAACAAGGGGCGTGACGCCCCACCCCCCCGAGTTAGTGATATACATTATGCAAACAAGTACAAGAGCCATGATACCAAGACTGACCACAAGACTAGCACCGTCCCATTTAAGAAGGGGCCGGGCCCTTCCCAGTACCAAGGGAAGCCCAGAGGGGAGTTGGAGTGTTATCATTGTCATGAAAAGGGGCACTTTGCAAGAGTCTGTCCTAGCAAACCACCTACAGCAGCTGTGTCTTTGGCCTGCAACATTGGTGTGTCTTCGAAGGTTTCTGAGTTTGCCCGGGGCAGTTCGTCAGAGGCTGAGGCACAGCCAATGCAGAAGCACCTGGGAGGCTCGAACCCTGCTCAGGATGTTTTTTGCGACCATAGAGGACGGGGTTGCGTGATGTGGGCGGGGCGCAAGCATGGAGTAGAGGTCTTGCGTGATACAGGTGCTTCCCAGACTCTGATGAATAACTTGACTGGCTACCCTATAAATGCGGCTCGGGTGGTAGTGGTGCAGGGTATTAATGCAACTCGGTCATACCCGCTGGTGCGGTTGGAGTTGGAGGTGGATGGTGTGGCACGTGAATTGGATGTCGGGATTGTGGAGAAACTGCCAGTGGAGGGCGTCGACCTTCTTCTCGGCAACGACTTTGCAATGCCCGCTTCTGATGTTCTACCCTTAGTCGTTGCCGAGAGGCCGGCCGACGTGAGTGGGGAAGAGCAAGAGTGGGTCGAGCAGTGCCAGACACAACCCATGGCGTGTGTTGTCACCCGAGCTCGGGCAGATAAAGTGTCACAGCCTAGTCCTCCGTCTTCAGACCAGCAGAGGAACGATCAACAGGAGGAGGCTAAAGCTGGAGTTGGTTTTAAGAGTTTTGACTCGGCGGCTCTCCTGGGTGATTTAGTATTGGCACCTATGTTGGAGTCTGGAGAGGCCCCAGGACCTGTCACAGCTAGTGAGGAGGTAGGGCAGGAAGAGACTCCGAGGCAGCAACGTTGCACACGGAGAGAAAAAAGGGTTGCTCAGTTTGATATTGGGGGAGGACTTGGGTTGCTTCGGAAGCATCTAGACAGGTTGGTTCCCTCAGATATTTGTAAACTGCAGTTGGAGGATCCGGAAGTTCAGAAGTGTGGTAATGGTGCTGTCGAGATTAAACACGAGGACGGGGAAGCATGTCATGTGAACCTGTGGGAGGAGTTTGTGAGGCAACCACCTGAGCAGCCTACTGTCCCTGCGTTGGTCTGCCGCGGCCAAGGTGGAGAAGGAGAGGGGGGTAGTAGGGCACAGGTGGAGGAGAGAAGGGATTGTCATGTCTCGGCGGAACAGTGGGCGGGGGACACGAGTCTGGTGGCTGTGGAAGCGCTAGAGCACCTGCCTGAGCAGCAGTGTGCAGCACTCCAGCACCAGCTCGGTTCATACCCCACTGGTCGTGCCGAGCCCCTGAGTCTCACAACTCGGGCGGTGCAAGATGTTCCACGGGCAGGTCACGTGAATGTTGAAAGACCGTTAGCCTCGTTGTTTCGGTGGTTCAAGGTGGGCGACGAGGCTTTGGCATGGTTGCCAGGTCAGGGTCGACCCATGGCTGCCAAGGGTGGTGGTCAAAAGGAGGACATTGAGCAGATTGGTAAGGTCGGCTGTGGTATCGCAGTGCCCGGTCGTCGCATAGCCTCCCAATGCTGCTCTAGTCTAATGCAACAGCCCTACCATAGACCGACTGTATCTGGCCATGTCGCTGAAAGCGGTGATGCTGCGCAGGCAGATGTCGTCACAAGGAATGCGGGGGTGCGCATGTACGGTATCGGCGGGGAAGCCTTACCAATAATGAACTGTGGGAGTGACTGCACGGGTGGTACTGATTGTCCCTCTCATGACCTGGCTGTTCTAGGGACGAAGGTGGAGAAGGAGGGAGACTACAGGTTAGAAGCTGCGGTCTCGGCTGGGTTGTGGGAGGGCACTAGGCATGTTGTTCGTGGAGACAGTGCAAGGCAGTTATTTACTAGGCTATGGCAGTACTTTCGCATGTTTGTTGCTTCTCCAGGCCTGATGTACGGGGTAGAATCCGACATGCAGGCTGGAGATAGTGCAAGGCTCAGTTTAATTCCCTACCGTATAAATCCTGCTCGACAGCCTGTGGTGCAAGCAGAGCTGGATTACGTGTGGACGAAGGGTCTGAGGGATAAGGAATGTCGTGAGTGGTCGTTGCCTGTAACTTTGTCCGAGCGTGCTAAAGAGGTATGTGGTTTTGTTGTGGACGGGAGTGCCTACCAGTGCAATGTTATGCCTGACGGACTTGAGAATGCACCAGCAACGTTTCAGAACCTGATGAATGAAAGTGAAAAGGACGATGATGCGCTGGGGCATTTCGAGGTCTATGTTCCAGCCTATGGTCCGGTCGTTGTAGTTTACCCAGATCATCACCCTCTCAAGATCTTGGACCAGTTTCACAATCGGAATATGAGGCTGACCAGGTGGTCACTAAGGTTATTGGTATATAACCTGGACATACGCCATATTGCCGGTTGTGACAACGTGGTTGCAGATGGTCGTTCAAGGGTATATGATCCTGGGTAGATTGACACACGGGTAGCCTCTTGCTTTAGTTTGAATAGTATTTTGCGCTTGGTGCTTGTTGGCTCGCGGTTGTAGCCCAGCGTATTGGGTCGTAAAGCAGGATTGTTGAGCGTTTGGTATAGAAGAAAATAGGCTGCCCTTATAGTGCAGCCGGAAAAAACATATTAAAATATAAAAATCATATAAAAACTCTTTCTTTTTGATATAGATAATTGTATAAGTTTGTCATAGCCTATAGAGTTTGAGTAGTCCACGAACTATCAAACGGCTGAACTGCTGTAAGCTCGCTCTGGGAGCATGATATTGTGTCTTTTGCTATTGTTGGGAGGAGTTATAAAATGTGATTTTTTTTTTTAATAAGATGTGTTTTAGTGATAATCTCAGCTTTGTTTTAGTGCCATGCGGTCGCTGGGTGTGGGGGGCTTGATGGGGTTCTGTATATCAGATTTTAGCTCAGGGTTGAGCAAGTAAAATCTTGGGGGAGGTGTGACGCATGTCGAGTATGAGCATGCTGTACAGAACGCCCAGTCAGGCCCCACTCTCGCTAGGATCGTCAGGGCAGGAACTTTGGCTGTAGTCTGTGTAGAGTTTCCTAACTTAGTTTATGTGAGCCGTTGTACTATAAGTATTATAAATATGTATTCTGTTTTCATCTGAGTCAACGAGTTCTATTTTATATCATTAGTTATAAGTATTGTGTGTGGGACTTATATGTAATGATGAGAGAGAGAGTTATGTAACGACGGCCAGTGAGCGCGCCACGAGGTGTGTAGGCCTCACTCCCTCCTCCCTCCTCCCTCATCAAGCGCGTGGGAAATCCTTTGTCGATCCCAGATTGAGAGAGAATATGACGTCATGATTGCCAGTGGGCGGTCCTTAAGTAGTTTGAGATATGCCGCTAGAGGGCCGAGTATAAAAAGAGAGGTTCTTGCCACCATTCTTCAGAACTCATCAGGCAGAGCGACTTCTCATATCCCTTGCAACTATCCATATTCTTCCGACTGATGTGAACTTTCTCTACTCTCTGAACAGCCTATCTTCTTCTCTTCTCGTCCCTTTTTAACCAATGACCCCTTTGGTGCAGATTTAGTCAGCCAAAGTATTATCGCTTGAGTTCTCACAAGATAAGTGCCTGTTAGATAGCCTATTTTTGGAAGGGTTAACTAGAATAGGATTGATTGATGTTTGTTGCACTCGTATATGCATTTCCCTGTGTGCGATTATTCATGTTCCTGTTTTCTGCTGGTTTAGGCAATGCTAGACTGGGATAGGGTTTCTGAGTTGTGATTTCCTATGAGTACTAGGTTGCGGTTGAACCAGTACAATTGCAACGGAGACGTGGAACGCCTAGGTGGTCTTTCTGACTGTGTACCGTGGGAGTTTAGCACTGTGTTGCGAGTGAGGGCTTTTGCCTCTGCCACCCAACACTGTGCTATCTCATTTGCTTGACTTTGAGAGGATCGCCAGGAGAGAACCAGATACTAGTGATCTGGATCTCTCAAGAGAGCATCCCGTCAATTAACGTAATTTGGCCGCACAGTCTTAAGGACCTCGCTAGGCTACGAGCCGCTTGCTCAGCCATTGTCTCTTAACCTTATGTATCCCAGCTAGACTTTGCTCGACCAGCAGATACAGCATAGTATTGAAGCTTCTCCTTATGTATATTATTGTTTATGCACTATTGATTTCATGTGTGGCACGCTTAGCTACTTCAGAGATTAGTGGCCCACGAGCACAATCTTAGTAGGCTATTGCCAGTGCATTGTCGGAGTACTTCTTCTTAATGTTTGCCATATCCTATTGCTTATTCTTATAATTCTTCTTATGTCAATTTAAAGCCTTTAATTACCAGTGAGTTATTCATTAAATTGCTGTTCAAAATCCGATACTTACTTCTTATGAGTATTCGAGAAGCATCTAACTTATCAGAAGATTCCTTGCTTGATGCTCGAGGACTATTGTTTAACGTAACGTAATAGTGCCGATCCGAAGTAGAGGGTGGAGGACTTCTTAAGTTCTTAGTTCAAGGGTGGATTACTTCGGCTTCGGCCAACACTATTCTTTAGTGTTGTAGTACTTTCTTCTTTGTTTGATTGTTGACCAGACTAGATAACTCCCGTCTAGTTATTAGTCTGTTGTGTGAAACGCTAGTACCGAGTTCTTGTATACCCCGTTATAGCAGATAGAACTCTGGAGTGTAGTGGCGTTTTTTGTTCGGCTGGCAGTACTCTGGGGTTGGGATCGTGTGTTTCCGTTGTGGCAGCGAGCCATACTCGAGTCCTGTGTAAGAGCCCTAGTGTACCCGAGTGCCCGGTCGTAACATTACTCACGCCTGTTCTACTGCTGTCCACAATAAGGAGGAAGCATTCAAACGGTACCGACGCCTTAAAACTCAAGACTCTCATTCTTCATATGTTTCTGCCCGGAATCAAGCCAAATCTGTTCTTCGACTTGCCAAACACTCTTTCATCAATAATAAATGCACTGAACTATCCAACTCTAGCTCTTCCCAAGCTTTCTGGCATCTAGCCAAAAACCTCTCCAACAATTTCTCTTCCTCGTCTTTCCCTCCCCTTTCCCACTCTGATGGCACAACCATCACTTCTTCCTCTGACAAAGCTAAACTCTTCGCTCAAACTTTTGCTAGAAACTCCACCTTGGATGATTCCGGTGCTATTCCTCCCTCTCCGCCCTCCTCTCTCTTACTTATGCCTAATATCCTAATCTCTTCTAAAGATGTACTTTCTACCCTCTCTGGGCTTAACACTAATAAGGCGTACGGTCCGGACGGTGTTCCTCCTGTTGTTCTCAAAAACTGTGCTTCCGTGCTGACTCCCTGCCTAGGCAAACTCTTTCGTCTCTGTCTATCCTCTAACGTCTTCCCTTCATGCTGGAAGTTTGCTCACATTCAACCTGTCCCAAAGAAGGGTGACCGCTCTCAACCCTCCAACTATCGTCCAATTGCTCTTATCTCTTGTCTTTCTAAAGTTTTTGAAACTATTCTTGCTTCCAAATTTCTTAAGCATTTCTCTTCTCATAATCTGCTCTCAGATCGCCAGTATGGCTTCCTTAAGGGTTGCTCTACTGGTGATCTTCTTTCATATCTTACTAACTCTTGGTCATCCTCCTTTCGGGACTTCGGTGAGACTTTTTCTATTGCACTAGACATATCGAAAGCCTTCGATAGAGTCTGGCATAAATCTTTAATTTCTAAACTACCCTCCTTCGGTTTCTATCCCTCCATCTGTGCCTTTGTCTCTAATTTCCTTTCCGGCCGTTCCATAGCTGCGGTTGTGGACGGCCATTGTTCACTTCCTCACCCTATAAACTCCGGTGTTCCTCAGGGCTCTGTCCTATCTCCTATTCTCTTTCTAATTTTTATAAATGATCTCCTTAACTGTACCTTAATTCCCATCCATTCATACGCAGACGACTCAACCTTACACTACTCCATTAGTTTTTCAGAACGCCCCAGCCAGCAATCCCTCAACGACAAACGTAATGAAGCCATAGAACTCTTAAATTCTGATCTAAATACTATTTCCAATTGGGGCAGAGAAAACCTTGTTAACTTTAATGCTTCCAAAACCCAATTTCTCCATCTATCTACCCGTCAGGATCTCCCAGCGGACTATCCCTTATTCTTCAACAATACAAAAATCAACCCTTCATCTTCTCTCAATATTCTTGGTGTCTCTTTTTCTTCTGCTCTCATTTGGAAGGACCATATTACCAGTCTTGCTAAGGCAGCCTCCCAGAAGCTGGGTGTGCTCAACCGCCTTAGGGGGTTCTTTTCCCCTGCACAGCTTCTTGCTCTGTACAGGGGCATAGTGCGCCCTTGTATTGAGTATTGTTCACATGTGTGGGGAGGTTCCTCTCACACCGCTCTCCTAGACAAAGTTGAAAGGAAGGCCTTTCGTATCATTAACTCCCGTCCACTCACCAACTCTCTGCAATCTCTCTGTCTCCGCCGCAATGTTGCATCTCTCTCGCTATTCTATCGCTACTATAATAATCAGTGTTCCTCAGAGCTATCCCAGTGCATACCACCTCCTTTACGTAGGGCACGTGGTACCCGTCTTGCAACTCAATCCCACCCCTACTCTGTGCAACTCTCCAACCCAAGAGTGAAACGTTACTCTCAAACTTTCTTCTACTCAACATCTGAGCTCTGGAACTCTCTCCCAGAATCAGTCTTTCCCTCTTCCTATGACTTAAATTGCTTCAAACTCCGTGTGTCCAGGCATTTTGGCTCGAACGTCCCTTGATTTTGGCCCTGTCACTCTTTCAACTATGGGGGAGGCACTCGCTATAGGCAGTTATGCCTTTTGCCTCCCTCAATCACATAGAAAAAAAAAAAAAAAAAAAAAAAAAGCTAACAAAACGACTTCCTAGATTTCCTTCAAACTAAAAAATGCCCACCCAGATCCACTTCAAGCTAAATTTGAACATTATTTGATAGAAAAATGTCCCGACCAATGGCCGATTTTATTTTATTTGTATGTTACAGGCTCGCAATCGCTCTCCCAAAAAATATGTACACCTGAATAGGGTGAAGCGTCTTATTATCGCCAAACTAATGGAGTGACACTTCTTAAAATCTCCAAACTAATGGACGAAACAGGTGATGACCAAATAGGGTTAAGATAACGTAAAGATAGCAATATGTTGATTGGGTACGGTGCCGAGGGTCCGTGAGAATAGGGACTGCCTGTAAATAACCCTTATATTTAAGCATTACACACAAAAAAAAAAAAAAAAAAAAAATCCACATGAATCATATATTTTTGGGGATTGTAGGGTAATATATCGCCAACCGAAATTATTAGTTGAAATAGTCTCAATATACAGGCATTTGCATGTGAATTTGTAATGATTCATATTATAATACAATTGGTATGTGGAAAACAAAAGTTGTCATTGATTCAATTATGTTGATGTTATTAGTATATTACGTTGTGTCAATTATTTGTTTATATACCCGTCATTAATATTATTAGTATATTACGGTTTGTCAATTATTTGTTTATATACCCGTCATTAATATTATTAGTATATTACGGTGTGTCAATTATTTGTTTATATACCCGTCATTAATATTATTAGTATATTACGGTGTGTCAATTATTTGTTTATATACCTGTCATTAATATTATTAGTATATTACGGTTTGTCAATTATTTGTTTTATACCCGTCCATATATTTGTGTTATTAACCCCTTCAGTATCGGCCACGTCTTTTTAATTTTATTCTAGCTATGTTTAGACGATTTTGTGCAGTTTTAACTTTTAAGAAGGATCTGTGGTAGTAAAAATGGTCAAGTGAGATGGTTTGAAGTCTGTTGATTGCTGGAGGCCCTT
This sequence comes from Lithodes maja, assembly GCA_037953745.1. NCBI lineage: Eukaryota > Metazoa > Arthropoda > Malacostraca > Decapoda > Lithodidae > Lithodes > Lithodes maja. The sequence continues at coordinate 10,796 of JBAKBP010026158.1, forward strand.
ATTAAACTGAATAAAATCGTCTAATAGGAGCCAGAGTAAAGTTTGATACACGTCGCCGGTACAGAAGGGGTTAAATCGAAAACAGGGTATTACAAAATGTGCGTGAGTGCCAGAGCATGTAAAGGTTGGCTACAATTGGTATGACATTGAGCTGGTGCACGATAGGGAAGGTTTGCCAGAGAATGTAGAGGGTAGCTACAAGTGGAATGGCATTGGAATAGGTGCAAGGTGTGCCAGGTAGAGTAGTACAGGTGAGCAAAGCCAAGAATGGATGGGAGGAGGGGATAGTTTGCCAAGCTACTGATAACATTATTTTTTTATTTTTTATTTTTTTTTTATATTTACCGGTACCGGTATGTTCTTATTTTGTATTATTGCCAGTATATATATTTGCTTTAGTTTTCTCCCTAGACCTCAATCAAGGTAAATAAAAAGCATCCCAAAGACATCCCTTCCAGATAAATTTGTACATTTTCCCGACCGAAGGACGTATCCTCCTAAATTACAGGCTCGCTATCTGTCACCAGGAACCCCCCCCCCCCCCCCAAAAAAAAAAAAAAAGCAACAACATATATAATAGGCCTCTATAAATATATATAGCGCATATATATATATATATATACCGGGTATATATATATATATAGCCTATATATATATATATATATATATATATATATATACATATATACAGTAGCCTATACTCCAAACAGGAGAAGGATGAAGAGGAGAGATTACACTGAAATGGTGATAGATATAGATTAGGTGCCAATAAATATTAATCCTTTTTACTTTATTAATATTTCCCATTTTATTCTAACCACCAAGGCACTTTTTTTGTTTTACTCTGTTCTAGCTGCATACAGATAATCTTTTTTAGGGAAGGCGTCCCAGGGAGTATAGTACTAAAGATGGTTTGTGACCAAAGCCAAGAATTAACCAGAAGATGAGATAGTTTGCCTAGCTGCCGATATGAATAAGAACAAAATGGAGCTTGTAAAACAATATTATTCAGCGTTCTATTATCAACTACATAATTTTCTAGCATATATTCTCGAATGTTTTATTCAAACAATCCTTGGAGATGCTGGTGCTAGTATCAACCGCTGGAAACTCCCCTCTATCCCCCAAAAAATAAAATATATAATAAGATAAAATAAATATATATATACAGTTATATATATGTATATATATATATATATATATATATATATATATATATATATATATATATATATATATATATTATTTTATTATTTATTCAATTTGTTTTAAAATGTGTTTTAAAAGTGATAACCAGAAATTCAGAATCAGCAACAGGGTATGAAAAACTCCTAAAATAGTGTCCATGTGTCATCACCTTAAGCTGGTGTCACACATCACCTGTACCCGATTCTGATATCTGCAATAATTTGAACAGTACATTTAAATATTTGAGTAATTTATTCGTGTTTTACGATGTTTGATTCTGATTTTAAGCTGCGAACTTTAACATGCCGTCAAAATATAAGTATAATCGGTCGAACAACAGCTTTTCCTTTAGTATAATTTGAGTTTGTTAAAGTAACTTCGAGCCTAGAATCGAATACGTGTTCTTGTGTGACGTCGGCTTTATAGAATGGAAACAGTGGTAATATTCAGGACAAATATTATGCTTAATTTCTTCCTCACATGTTCATTCTACCTTGATAACTGAATTATCAAGAAGGGGACATGACAATCAGCTGGGGAAAAAATAATAATATTAAATATAATAATTTATATATAATAATAATTTATATAATATAATAATAATAATAATAATAATAATAATAATAATAAAAAAAAATATATAATGATATTGCCAAAAAATTATGCTTGCCTACCACATAATTTTCGTTCTACCCTCTGCGATCAATGAATAGGGAAACTAGCTATATATGATTTGACATGGGCGAGGTAATGTTGCAGTTTTGTTAGTTGATTTGTTTCCACCTAATTTCTCGCTATTTGTAGCAGAATATGAAACTACCATTTCTCTGCATCCTATCAATGTTAAAGTTTTCATCAACATCACCATATTTCGCTACAATATCTTCGTAACACCTGAATAATCAAGATGGGAACATGGCCATATATCTTCCACCTCACATGTTCATTCTACCCTCTGTGGTCCTCAATGAATAGGGAAAATAGCTATATAGGATTTGACATGGACGGGGGAAGGTTACTACTCCGTCAACAATCAAAGGTTTGAAAAGGATATGGAAAAGGTATATTCGATTATTGGGTGTATTGATAGTGATAGGCCAGGTTACTGTAGGTATATATAGCATACTGTGTGTGTCAGTGTATGAGAGGTGGACAATATAACCCTGATGTAGCATATAATATAGTATAGTATAGTGTTATTGTGGTGTTGGCAGTCTCCTCGGGTTCACCCTACCACACTAAGCAAATATATATAGCATTGCACACACCTTAGATAAACATTGCACATACCCTACGTAAGCATTGCACATACCCTACATAATCATTGCACGCACCTTACATAAACATTGCATACCCACATATACAACACACATATACATATATACATACAAACACACGTCTTTCTCTCACACACAGACACACACATCCACTCGCGCATCAACATATTCACTCAGAGATCATACACCCATTACCCATTACTCACACATTACACAAACACACCCCAACACACATTCTATCCCTCCCCCTCCCCCACATCCATGTATGCATGTATAAAGCATATTTCCAGTGTATAAAATGACAGGATTTCATTTGGGCAGGCTATCAGTTTCAGTACCGTACATCATATCAGCATTGTATAAATGGTTTGGCCACATGACGCCACCGAGGGGATTTATAGATTATATATTTATTATTATTATATATTTTTATTATTTATTATATATTTATTATTTATGTGTATTACCATTTTTATTTATTTTTTATTATATATTATTTATTTTTATTATTTATTGTTATTGTTTTATATATTTATTATATATTTATATATTTGTTTTAATTTTCTTTATTATATATACCGGTATATATATATATATATATTATTAATTTTCTTTTATTATATTGTTTTTGTATTATTTGTTATTAATTATTATTATTATGACGTCACCAATGTGATGTATAGATATTATGGCTTTACCAGTTTCCAAATAATGTGTATAATTCTACCTTATGTAACAAAATGCCGGTTAACCCTTTCAATACCACCGGTTCCGTCCTATTAGCATTATTCTGACTGCCGTTAGACGATTTATGCAGTTTCAAAAGGGCCTCCAACAATTAATAGGATTCGAACTATCTCACTTAACCCTTATGACTACCACAGATCCTTCTTAAACTGCATAAACTCGTCTAAATATAGCTAGCATATAATTAATAAGACGTCACCGGTACAGTAAGGGTTAATAAAATTTATACAAAATCAACCTTTTTAGTTATTGCTATTGCTATTCAACAAAACTACGATGTATCATAAGGATATGACTAAAATAATTCAGCTCGGTATAGATACCTGCCCAAAAAAAGTGTGAGAATCCTAGAGACATTTTATATACTGTACAGCAAATTAAACCCCAACTTAACAATACCATATCTGCTGCCCCTTTAAACATTGTACATTAATATGTGTAACTCCCATATCATAATTTGTATGTACAGTAACTATAATAGTTATATATCGTGTTTTTTGTTTCTCTTATATTTTTAGACCCTGATGCTGACATAAGTTAATATGTGGAAACGTTGGTATCTTAATAATGATGTTGTTCGCTACGTACCGGTATACCCTAGTGAGACTTTTCCTCCTGAAGATACGGTTCCCTACAAACACCCCTATATCCGAAGTCACACGACCCCTCATATATTTTAGTATGCAAGTGGACCTTCTATTTATATAATTTGCTGTACGATAAATGGTATAATAAGTTTTTAATTTAATTTACATAAGCACAATCACATATATATATTAGTTTCCGTAGATAAAGTTTTATACCTAAAAGTGTAAGGAGTCTGCGATTTTCTTAGCATGACTATACCTGTTCACCTGCCGCAGACAGTGACTCACCTGTTAATTAATTAGGATTGCGTCACTTTCTTCTTATTTTGCCAAATACCTGATGTGTTTCTGTAAAGGTTATATGGGGCCTCTGGGAATCAAAGGAAAAATATATACCTCAGTTAACCCTTTGACTCTCACAAGTCCTTCCTAAATTGAATACTACTAATAGTGATATTGTAGCATTATTTCTACATTTATAGTGGATTAAGAGGGTACGGTAGTGCTTGGTTTTTGGTCTATATATTTATTTATTTATTTATTTTTGAGTTTCCTCGCTATGGGGTGATATGTCTTATAATTGCAAAAAGTAATGGGCCAAACGTCTTTAAAATCTGAAAACTAATGGGGCTAAACATGAGAGAGAACGGGGGCCAGAAAAACCGACCCCCCCTCTAAAGACAGGTGAGTCGTATATTACCCTGGATAGATTATACGACCTATCACTGCCAGATTAGCGGCAGGTTGATAGTTTCCTGGGCTATCTGAATAATCCACCTATATATATATATATATATATATATATATATATATATATATATATACAAAAAAAAAAAAAAAAAAAAAAACACACGCACACGCACACACACACAGGAGGAGTTCTGTTTTTTATAAAGGAAAGTCTTAATCCCGTCTTAATATCAAAACTTCAAATTGCGAATATAGACATATCTTACGTACTATTAAATAATAAACGAGGAACTAAAATAACACTAGCTTTATTATACAGACCCCCAGCTCAATCAGTGCAAACTGACAGTGAAATTTATGAACAAATTGCAGAAATAACTAACATACAAGATACCGTAATTCTTGGCAATTTCAACTTACCCGTGACTAAATGGGGCCATATTCTTACTTCACACTCTGGACACGACCTCTATGCTAACTTGCAAGAGAGTTCACTTTTTCAATTTGTACAATCTCCGACCCGTGGTAATAATGTGCTTGACCTTGTACTCGCAACAAAAGAAGAATTAATAGAGAATTTGAATGTTGGTGATGAATTCAGTAACAGCGACCATCGAACAAAAACTTTCACTTTAAAGTTTACTAGTAACAAATCAAATAGCAGCATTGAGAAAGTCCCTAATTTCAAGAAAGCAAATTTTCATAAACTTAAATCAAAGCTTAAAGAAACTGACTGGAGCTTTCTGACTAACAATAACGACATAAATACATCTTGGGAGTGTTTCACAACCACTTACCTTAAGGCAGTGCAAGACTGCATACCATCGAAAATACGGCGTCCAGGCCATAATGATAAGCTCAAATGGTGGAATACAGATATTTCAGACTGTCTGCTTGCTAAAAAATTTGCTAATGATAAATTAAAATCCTCACAAAATGACGAAGAACGGGTGAAATTTGTAGAGCTACGACGTAAAGCCAAAAAGTTAATTAAGCAAAGTAAAAAGACCCTGGAGTTACATGTTGCGAATCAAAGTAAAAACAAACCCGAAAGAATTCTATAGTTATATCAGAAAGAAAAAAGTAGTTACTTCAACTGTTGGACCGTTAGTCGATGAAAATGGAGAATACACCAAAGACGAAGTACAAATGAGTAATGCCCTCAATACCTTCTTTGCATCAGTTTTTACAACCTCAGACCTCAGTGATATCCCTACACCATTGCCGATTCAGATTGATAATTCAGATGTTCTAAGCAATATCACCGTTACAGAGAGAGAAGTATTGAATTGTTTAGATAAACTCAAGGTAAATAAAACGCCTGGACCTGATACAATCTCGCCTAGAGTTCTAAAGGAAGCTAAGGATGAGCTCTCCAAACCACTGACATTGCTATTCAATGAATCCTTGCAGTCTGGGACTATGCCTGATCAGTGGAAGCTAGCCAACGTAACACCGATATTAAAAAAAGGCAGCAAATCCCTACCCAGTAACTATCGTCCAATTAGCTTCACCTCAATTGTATGTAAAATGCTAGAAACGGTCATAAGAGACAGACTCGTAAATCACTTAGAGGCAAATAACTTACTTAAAGATACTCAACACGGCTTTCGTAAAAAACGTTCTTGTTTAACAAACCTCTTAGACTTCTTCCACGATATCCTCAACCTCTACGATGAGAGTAAAGCTGTAGATATTATATACCGGTACCTTGATTTTCAAAAGGCCTTTGACAAAGTTCCCCACAAACGTTTACTGCTAAAACTAAAAGCGCATGGAATACAAGACGGTGTGTTGAAATGGATAGAAAATTGGCTCAGCGACAGAAAGCAAAGAGTAGTCATAAACGGTTAGGCATCTAAATGGACCAATGTAAGTAGCGGGGTACCCCAGGGATCGGTACTAGGACCAATTCTCTTTCTAATTTACATCAACGACATAGATGAGGGTCTCACCTGTACAATCTCAAAATTTGCTGATGATACAATAATTGCAAATAGCGTACTCTCAAAAGAACAAGTTGACGATATGCAACACGTTGGGCCCAAATTTGGCAAATGAGTTTCAATGCGGATAAATGTAAAGTACTACATATCGGATACCTAAATGAGAAAGCAAACTATTCGATGAATGGCACTCAGCTTAAGAATGTAAACAGAGAAACCGATCTGGGAGTAACAATATCGAGTAACCTAAAACCGAGTCAACAATGTTCAGAAGTTGTTAAGAAGGGAAACAAAATAATTGGCTTTATAGGCAGGTCATTTGAGCATAAATCCAAAGAAGTTATCCTAACCCTTTACAATTCCTTAGTCCGCCCTCTTCTGGAATACTGCGTTCAATCCTGGTGCCCTTATTACCAAAAAGATATAAACAAGCTAGAACGAGTTCAACGTAGAGTTACCAAAATGATACCTAGCCTAAAGAACAAACCATACGAAGAGCGTCTTAGAGAATTAAATCTATTTCCTTTAACCCAGCGCAGATTAAGAGGTGACTTAATTCAAGTGTTCAAAATCATCAAAGGCATCTACAATGTGAACTGTAGTAAGTACTTCACTATCGACCAATCTAATTACATGCGGGGAAACGGTTGCAAAATTATTGGTAAATCTTTTAACTCACACGAATCTAAGAATTTCTTCTTCAATAGAGTTGTCAACTTGTGGAATGGGCTTTCCCGAGACGTTATAGACTGCAGCACCGTTGATTCATTTAAACTCCGCTTAGACAAATATCTCGCATCAAACCCGCGACTGACTGCGTTTGTAAATTAATAACTTTATTTTATCCTCCCCTCAGTTACTAACCCATCTGTCCCCTACTAACTTCCTAATCCTGCCACGGACATTAGTTCCAGGGCAGTAGTTCCCTTTCCAATGTTCCCTTACCCACTCTAAACCACTGTTTGGACACTTGATCCTCAGTGTTTTGGAGGACAAGCAGCCTAGAAGGGTCACTAGACCTGTTGTTGCTTGATTTCCTTTCTCCTTTGTACACACACACACACACACACACACACACACACACACACACACACACACACACACACACACACACACACACACTTGTTTCTTTTCTACTGACGGTAAATTGTAAAAGTTCCCACCAAGATTTCATTGTTATTTTGAAGATTTTGTCGTGAAATATGGTGCTAATTATATAAACTTGGTCTTAATACGATGCAGAGACATAGTGGTTTCATATTTTTTTGCTAATTATATAAACTTCGGCTTCATACGATGCAGAGACCTAGTGGTTTAATATATTCCCATTAAGTATCGATAAATTAGCTGCTAAGGGATTCAATTTACCGTCAGACGAAATGAAACCGAGTATTGGTATCTTAAGTTGGGCCAGTGCAATGTTTACGTTATTTTTTTTTAGAACAAAGGAGAGAGAGAGAGAGAGAGAGAGATAGTCCGACCTAGCTACCGAGAGAGAGAGCGAGAGAGAGACTTAGCTACCAAAAATTAGTGCCAACACAAACATTGGTGCCAGCCCAGGAAACACCGTGACTAACATTTGGACCACGACCTAATGCGATATTAAGGGGAGATGGGTCACTTTTTGGGTCCCCTCTTCTTCCTCATGTTTAGTTAGCCCCATTAGTTTTCAGATTTTATGACATTCGGCCCATTAGTTTGGCGATTGTAAGACCTTTCGCCCCATTTCTTTGTCAATATTAAGACTTCGTTTCATTTAGAGAGAGAGAGAGAGATTTTTTCATGTTTCCAAGTTGTTTAGAAAAAGAAAACATTATACATGATCAATACCAGCCAAAATTATTTACTAAGGTGACTTAATTGTTTGTCTTGGCACTAATGTTTGGTAGCTGTGTCATGCAAAGAGATGAACGCGCGCTCTCTCTCTCTCTCTCTCTCTCTCTCTCTCTCTCTCTCTCTCTTCTCTCTCTCTCTCTCTCTCTCTTTATGTGTGTGTGTGTTGGTGTGGTATGTTATATTTTGAAAATAGTTTAGAATGAAATATCAGCATAACACTTGATCAGATCAGTACCAACCGTAACGTTTTCATTATAGAACAAAAAAAGCTTTTTCTATTGCACTGGTTTTGAGTATTTAGCCCTCAGAAACCAATTGTATCGCAGATAAACTATTGATTTAAACTATTGATAGCTAGCCTGTAATTTTGGAGATACCGTATCGGTTTCGGCTGGGATATTTCTCTACCAAAATATGTACCAATTTATCTCGAAGGGGGATCTTGAGGATGTTTTATAAAGCTTGATGGAGATCTAGGGAGGAAACTAAAGAAAATTATATAAACATTAACCCATTGACTGCGGGAGACATTCTGGAACGCCATGGCAATTTACAGCAATTTACAGGCTTTTAAAACCTCTTAAAGCCTGTAGAATCGAGTGCGAGTGAGTGGGAGCGCGGCAGGCCACCCATCCTCTCCCCAGCCACCCGGCTGGGGCACTGAGGAGTATGAGCCATACTCTCGCTAGACATACAGCGTTGCCAAAGGCAAATGTAGCGCAAATTAGCGATAATTGCTCAGTATTAGCGAATGTCTATGGTAGCGCTGCGGGTGAAGCCCACGCGCTATGAAGCTCGTTTTGGTGTAATTTTGAAGCTATTTTCTTCTAGTTTTGGCTGAATACATTTCATTTGATTCAGACAGTTTCTTAATAATAAATCAGGAGTGCCTGAATGAGCCCTAATATGGCGGAAATATGCCCGCAGTGTAAGT
>JBAKBP010026158.1:22500-32158 GCA_037953745.1 Lithodes maja
TTAGAAGATATTAGACATTCAACTCTAGGCATAGGGCCTAATCCACAATAGAAAAAAACAAAACAAATCTGCTATACACACCCAGTATCTGTAGTCAATCATTTCGGCTTCAATCTTTACTATGTAATTTCTAGTAGATATTCTCTCTTTCTTAGGAGTTCCATTTTTTCCAACTAAGCTTCATACCAACCCGAAAGTCGGAAATTTACTGTCTTTGTCGTCAACCTATTAGTAACTACTAATTTAGATTTTAGCCCGAATTACTTCCTTCTAGGGACCGCAAGTTGTGTGTATTGTGTATATCTGTGTAACTCGCTAATGGACGACAAATACACTAACCCACATAATTTCACACAGCACTCACACAGCACTCGCGCACACACACACACACACACACACACACACACACACACACACACACACACACACACACACACACACAGCCCGTAGCCTAGTAGGTAGCGCTCTCGTCTCACACACGAGGGATCGGGGGTTCAATCCCCCGGCCGGGCGGAGACAAATTGGGCTTGTCTCCTTTCATGTGTTAGCCTCAGTTCACCTAGCTGTAAATAGGTACCTGGAATAAGTGGACGACGTTGTGACGTCCCATCTGGGGTTGGCAAAAATGGTACAAGGCGAGATGGGTATCATATGGTTCACCTAAGCTACTGGTCAACCTAAGCCTTCGGGTGAGACTGGTACCGTAGTGAGAATGGTACCATACAGATTAACCCTAAGCCTTCGTTTCCAGATGTCGCCAATTGGCTAAAATACAGACTACACACACATCCACAGCCATTCCAACGATACATAAACACTTAACATGCATTTCACGCAATACATTCCCAGTTAAGGAGGCGCGATAATAATGAGCTTAGCTCGCATTGCGTGGATTCCCCTTGACGAAACAAGCAAGTGAATAACACTATATATATATACAGTATATAACTCTTTGTAACCCTTTTCACACACACTTACATACACAACCTCATACGACATACATACATACACAACCTCATACGACATACATACATACACAACCTCATACGACATACTTACATACACAACCTCATACGACATACTTACATACACAACCTCACACACCACACTTACATATACAACCTCACACAACACACTTACATACACAATCTCATACACCACACTTACATATACAACCTCATACACCACACTTACTGTACATATACAACCTCACACAACACACTTACATATACAACCTAATGCACCACACTTACTGTACATATACAACCTCACACAACACACTTACATATACAACCTCACACACCACACTTACATATACAACCTCACACACCACACTTACATATACAACCTCACACAACACACTTACATACACAACCTCATACACCACACTTACATATACAAGCTCATACACCACACTTACTGTACATATACAACCTCACACAACACACTTACATATACAACCTCACACACCACACTTACATATACAACCTCACACACCACACTTACATATACAACCTCACACACCACACTTACATATACAACCTCATACACCACACTTACATATACAACCTCACACACGACACTTACATATACAACCTCACACACCACACTTACATATACAACCTCACACAACACACTTACATATACCTCACACACCACACTTACATATACAACCTCACACACCACACTTACATATACAACCTCACACACCACACTTACATATACAACCTCATACACCACACTTACATATACAACCTCATACACCACACTTACTGTACATATACAACCTCACACAACACACTTACATATACAACCTCATACACCACACTTACGTATACAACCTCACACAAAACACTTACATATACAACCTCACACAACACACTTACATATACCTCACACACCATACTTACATATACAACCTCACACACCACACTTACATATACAACCTCACACACCACACTTACATATACAACCTCATACACCACACTTACATATACAACCTCACACACCACACTTACATATACAACCTTTTTTTTTTCAAAAAAAAAAAAAAAAAAAATAGAAGGTCCACCCCTTTCCCATTCTTAAGTAAGCCATTTTAGATTTACAGAAGAGTGACCATTACTTGCATTACTGCATGTCCACAAACATTTCAGTAATGTAAGCATGTTTCCTTCTATTTTTTTTTCCTTTTTTCTTTTTTTCTTTATATACATATACAACCTCACACACCACACTTACATATACAACCTCATACACCACACTTACATATACAACCTCATACACCACACTTACATATACAACCTCATACACCACACTTACATATACAACCTCACACACCACACTTACATATACAACCTCACACACCACACTTACATATACAATCTCACACACCACACTTACATATACAACCTCACACAACACACTTACATATACAACCTCATACACCACACTTACATATACAACCTCACACAACACACTTACACAACCTCATCATACAACATACATACACAACCTCATACAACACACTTACACAACCTCACACAACACACTTACACAACCTCACACAACACACTTACACAACCTCACACAACACACTTACATACACAACCTCACACAACACACTTACATAAACAACCTAATACAACACACTTACATACACAACCTAATACAACACACATACACAACCTAACACAACACACTTACATACACAACCTCACACAACACACTTACATACACAACCTCATACACCACACTTACATACACAACCTAATACAATACACATACACACTTACATACACAACCTCACACAACACACTTATATACACAACCTCATACACCACACTTACATACACAACCTCACACAACACACTTACATACACAACCTCACACAACACACTTACATACACAACCTAATACAACACACATACACAACCTCACACAACACACTTACATACACAACCTCACACAACACACTTACATACACAACCTCATACAACACACTTACACAACCTCATACACCACATTTACATACACAACCCCATACACCACACTTACACAACCTCATCATACAACATACATACACAACCTCCCACAACACACTTACATACACAACCTCATACACCACACTTACACAACCTCATCATACAACATACATACACAACCTCCCACAACACACTTACATACACAACCTCATACACCACACTTACACAACCTCATCATACAACATACATACACAACCTCATACAACACACTTACACAACCTCATACACCACACTTACATACACAACCTCACACAACACACTCACATACACAACCTCATACACCACACTTACACAACCTCACACAACACATTTACATACACAACCCCATACAACACACTTACACAACCTCACACATATTTACATACACAACCCCATACAACACACTTACACAACCTCACACAACACATTTATATACACAACCCCATACAACACACTTACACACTTAACTGAGCTATCTCTGCCATACCCATAGCTTACTCTGACTGTTCCTTTTACTTATATATCTTCTAGATCTCAAGTGGCGGCGTCTTTTCCGTGGATTGACCTCCCTACTGCCAACCTAGAAGTTGGCAGATTGGTAGCCAAAGCGTCACATTTTTCCCTTGCCCTCAACTTTCCCTTCATAATTGCTGAGGGGCACGGGGCCTTGGGTGGGGCTTTGGTTTCCCGGGTGTTTCCGCACCCTCCTCAGCTCCCTGCCTTGGAGTGGCTTCGGTCACCCGGGCTTTGTTAGTGGTAGGCAGGAGGGATTTTGTGGGGGCGCTCGTTTGTGGCCTTGGCCTTGCTCGAGACCTTGGGGCTGTTCGGCCAGACAGCCTGGGGAACAGCAACAACAACAAGCAACAACAACAACACACACTTACACAACCTCACACAACACATTTACATACACAACCCCATACAACACACTTACACAACCTCACACAACACATTTACATACACAACCCCATACAACACACTTACACAACCTCACACAACACATTTACATACACAACCCCATAGAACACACTTACACAACCTCATACAACACACATACATAACCTCATACACCACACTTACACAACTTCATACAACACATACATAACCTCATACAACACACATACATAACCTCATACACCACACTTACACAACCTCATACAACACACATACATAACCTCATACACCACACTTACACAACCTCATACAACACACATACATAACCTCATACAACACACATACATAACCTCATACAACACACATACACAACCTCATACAACACACATACATAACCTCATACACCACACATACACAACCTCATACAACACATACACAACCTCATACAACACACATACATACCCTCATACAACACACATACATAACCTCATACACCACACTTACACAACCTCATACAACACACATACATAACCTCATACACCACACTTACACAACCTCATACAACACACATACATAACCTCATACAACACATATACATAACCTCATACAACACACATACATAACCTCATACAACACACATACATAACCTCATACAACACACATACACAACCTCATACAACACACATACATAACCTCATACAACACACATACATAACCTCATACATCACACATACATAACCTCATACAACACACTTACACAACCTCATACAACACACATACATAACCTCATACAACACACATACATAACCTCATACAACACACATACACAACCTCATACAACACACATACATAACCTCATACACCACACATACATAACCTCATACAACACACATACATAACCTCATACAACACACATACACAACCTCATACAACACACATACATAACCTCATACAACACACATACATAACCTCATACAACACATACATAACCTCATACAACACACATACACAACCTCATACAACACACATACATAACCTCATACACCACACATACACAACCTCATACAACACATATACACAACCTCATACAACACACATACATACCCTCATACAACACACATACATAACCTCATACACCACACTTACACAACCTCATACAACACACATACATAACCTCATACACCACACTTACACAACCTCATACAACACACATACATAACCTCATACAACACATACACATAACCTCATACAACACACATACATAACCTCATACAACACACATACATAACCTCATACAACACACATACATAACCTGATACAACACACATACATAACCTCATACAACACACATACACAACCTCATACAACACACATACATAACCTTATACAACACACATACATAACCTCATACAACACACATACATAACCTCATACAACACACATACATATCCTCATACAACACACATACATATCCTCATACAACACACATACATAACCTCATACAACACACATACATAACCTCATACAACACACATACATAACCTCATACAACACACATTCACAACCTCATACAATACACATACATAACCTTATACAACACACATACATAACCTCATACAACACACATACATAACCTCATACAACACATACATAACCTCATACAACACACATACACAACCTCATACAACACACATACATAACCTCATACAACACACATACATAACCTCATACACCACACTTACACAACCTCATACAACACACATACATAACCTCATACAACACACATACATAACCTCATACACCACACATACATAACCTCATACAACACACATACATAACCTCATACAACACACATACACAACCTCATACAACACACATACATAACCTCATACAACACACATACATAACCTCATACAACACACTTACACAACCTCACACAACACATTTACATACACAACCCCATACAACACACTTACACAACCTCACACAACACATTTACATACACAACCCCATAGAACACACTTACACAACCTCACACAACACATTTACATACACAACCCCATAGAACACACTTACACAACCTCCTACAACACACATACATAACCTCATACACCACACTTACACAACTTCATACAACACACATACATAACCTCATACACCACACTTACATAACCTCATACACCACACTTACACAACCTCATACAACACACATACATAACCTCATACACCACACATACACAACCTCATACAACACACATACATAACCTCATACACCACACTTACACAACCTCATACAACACACATACATAACCTCATACAACACACATACATAACCTCATACACCACACTTACACAACCTCATACAACACACATACATAACCTCATACAACACACATACATAACCTCATACACCACACATACATAACCACATACAACACACATACATAACCTCATACAACACACATACACAACCTCATACAACACACATACATAACCTCATACAACACACATACATAACCTCATACAACACACATACATAACCTCATACAACACACATACACAACCTCATACAACACACATACATAATCTCATACAACACACATACATAACCTCATACAACACATACATAACCTCATACAACACACATACATAACCTCATACAACACACATACATAACCTCATACAACACACATACATAACCTCATACAACACACATACATAACCTCATACAACACACATACATAACCTCATACAACACACATACATAACCTCATACAATACACATACATAACCTTATACAACACACATACATAACCTCATACAAACACACATACATAACCTCATACAACACACATACATAACCTCATACAACACACATACATAACCTCATACAACGCACATACATAACCTCATACAACACACATACATAACCTCATACAACACACATACACAACCTCATACAACACATACATAACCTCATACAACACACATACATAACCTATACAACACACATGCATAACCTCATACAACACACATACATAACCTCATACAACACACATACATAACCTCATACAACACACATACATAACCTCATACAACACACATACATAACCTGATACAACACACATACATAACCTCATACAACACACATACACAACCTCATACAACACACATACATAACCTTATACAACACACATACATAACCTCATACAACACACATACATAACCTCATACAACACACATACACAACATCATATAACACTCATACATAACCTCATACAACACACATACATAACCTCATACAACACACATACATAACCTCATACAAGACACATACATAACCTCATACACCACACTTACACAACCTCATACAACACACATACATAACCTCATACAACACACATACATAACTTCATACAACACACATGCATAACCTCATACAACACACATACACAACCTCATACAACACACATACATAACCTCATACAACACATATACATAACCTCATACAACACACATACATAACCTCATACAACACACACACATAACCGCATATAACACACATACATAACCTCATACAACACACATACATAACCTCATACAACACACATACATAACCTCATACAACACACATACACAACCTCATACAACACACATACATAACCTCATACAACACACATACATAACCTCATACAACACACATACATAACCTCATACAACACACATACATAACCATACTACCCTCCTTCGGTTTCTATCCCTCCATCTGTGCCTTTGTCTCTAATTTCCTTTCCGGCCGTTCCATAGCCGCGGTTGTGGACGGCCATTGTTCACTTCCTCACCCTATAAACTCCGGTGTTCCTCAGGGCTCTGTCCTATCTCCTATTCTCTTTCTAATTTTTATAAATGATCTCCTTAACTGTACCTTAATTCCCATCCATTCATACGCAGACGACTCAACTTTACACTACTCCATTAGTTTTTCAGAACGCCCCAGCCAGCAATCTCTCAACAACAAACGTAATGAAGCCATAGAACTCTTAAATTCTGATCTAAATACAATTTCCAATTGGGGCAGAGAAAACCTTGTTAACTTTAATGCTTCCAAAACCCAATTTCTCCATCTATCTACCCGTCAGGATCTCCCAGCGGACTATCCCTTATTCTTCAACAATACAAAAATCAACCCTTCATCTTCTCTCAATATTCTTGGTGTCTCTTTTTCTTCTGCTCTCATTTGGAAGGACCATATTACCAGTCTTGCTAAGGCAGCCTCCCAGAAGCTGGGTGTGCTCAACCGCCTTAGGGGGTTCTTTTCCCCTGCACAGCTTCTTGCTCTGTACAGGGGCATAGTGCGCCCTTGTATTGAGTATTGTTCACATGTGTGGGGAGGTTCCTCTCACACCGCTCTCCTAGACAAAGTTGAAAGGAAGGGCTTTCGTATCATTAACTCCCGTCCACTCACCAACTCTCTGCAATCTCTCTCTCTCCGCCGCAATGTTGCATCTCTCTCGCTATTCTATCGCTACTATAATAATCAGTGTTCCTCAGAGCTATCCCAGTGCATACCACCTCCTTTACGTAGGGCACGTGGTACCCGTCTTGCAACTCAATCCCACCCCTACTCTGTGCAACTCTCCAACCCAAGAGTGAAACGTTACTCTCAAACTTTCTTCTACTCAACAGCTGAGCTCTGGAACTCTCTCCCAGAATCAGTCTTTCCCTCTTCCTATGACTTAAATTGCTTCAAACTCCGTGTGTCCAGGCATTTTGGCTCGAACGTCCCTTGATTTTGGCCCTGTCACTCTTTCAACTATGGGGGAGGCACTCGCTATAGGCAGTTATGCCTTTTGCCTCCCTCAATCACATAGAAAAAAAAAAAAAAAAAATACAACACACATACACAACCTCATACAACACACATACATAACCTCATACAACACACATACATAACCTCATACAACACACATACATAACCTCATACAACACACATACATAACCTCATACACCACACTTACACAACCTCATACAACACACATACATAACTCATACAACACACATACATAACCTCATACAACACACATACATAACCTCATACAACACACATACACAACCTCATACAACACACATACATAACCTCATACACCACACATACATAACCTCATACAACACACATACATAACCTCATACAACACACATACACAACCTCATACAACACACATACACAACCTCATACAACACACATACATAACCTCATACAACACACATACATAACCTCATACAACACTCATACATAACCTCATACAACACTCATACATAACCTCATACAACACACATACACAACCTCATACAACACACATAATAACCTCATACACCACACATACACAACCTCATACAACACATATTCACAACCTCATACAACACACATACATACCCTCATACAACACAGATACATAACCTCATACACCACACTTACACAACCTCATACAACACACATACATAACCTCATACACCACACTTACACAACCTCATACAACACACATACATAACCTCATACAACACATATACATAACCTCATACAACACACATACATAACCTCATACAACACACATACACAACCTCATACAACACACATACATAACCTCATACAACACACATACACAACCTCATACAACACACATACATAACCTCATACAACACACATACATAACCTCATACAACACACATACATAACCTCATAC